>CALYOO010000563.1:0-22226 GCA_945261195.1 Cryptosula pallasiana
TTATAAGCTTTCATTAACAAATTATCCTTTGAAGTATGTGGTTAACCCAGTAAAATGGTCTAGTGGTAGTGAATGAACCGCACAACAAACTAATTTCGCTGTTTAGTCAGCATGGAATACTGCAACTGTCATACACACAAAACTATGCTTACCCGCTAAACAAGAAATCCCCGTGAGTGTTTTTTGCCACCAACTCTAATTTGATCTGGACAAAGTCTGGCACCAATATGTATGTATATAGCTCTGATTTTGGGTTTCGATTTACCCCGAGCCTCCAAAACGTACATCCTAAAGTTTATGACAACATATCAGTTATGTATAACTCATAGCTGAAAGATCAACTACAACATCGTAAACTAAATAGTTCCAACAATTATACATAATATGATACATCACTGAAAGGGCCTGTGACGCCTAATTTGAAGAGGACTTGATTTAATTTTAACTTTTTGAGGTTGAAATATGTTCAGAAAAGTTGTCTGGAGTTGCCCTCTCGCCAGTAAGACGATTCCTACATTTGGCTTGTTTGCGCAGAAGTAGGGCATTGGCATTGTACTAAGACTATTTTAATTGCGAAAAAAAATTATATTGCAACCAATTTTTATTTTTTTGGAGTTGTTTTTCTCGAATCAGCAATTTGTTTTATCATTAGTAAGCTCACTATTATGTATACACCGAAGTTTGTGATCAAAATCAAAAGAATTAGTGAAAAAATTATCAAACAATAACATTAGTATAATTTTATAGTAATACCAGGTGAAAAAAAAACATTGCCGAAATTGTATTTTTGACGTTGTTTTTCTTTTACAACAACGATAATAATTAAATCTGAAATACTAGCAATCTGTCCAAGAAAAAACTTCAAAAGCACTAAATGATAATAATTAAGATTTTTAAAAAGTAATTTTAAACTGAAAAAGTAACAAAAATGGTAAAAACTACTTGCTGGAATATACTACATAATATCATAATGCAGATAGTCTCTTTTGTCGCACCGTTGCCATAGACCTTTACCTAGCTATTGCATTTTGTTGCTGCAAGTGAGTTTTCTCAATAGTTTTACAATGCTTGATGAGAAAACAACTCTACACAAAAAGTGCGTCTTGAAAAGCCCGTCCTAAACCCTTTAATGACAAAATAAAGTTGACATGCAAAACCAAATGAGTTGTGAAAACTGGGTGGGTTTTCTCAAAAATTCTAGAAATCTTGTTTTAATACACGCACCATGGCACGTATAACGACATGTATTATGGTATTTAACACATCGGATAGTAATTTGCCAAGAACCAATACTGATTGCAAACAACAGATAATGGACAAGCAGACCGTAACATATATGGGCTTATTGTCAAGACAATTGTTCACCTCTTTGAAATGAGCTTCTCCGTGTGAGTGAGTGATTTCATAACTTCAGTGTTCATATCGCCTTGCTTTTTCATACTGAAAAAATCCACTTTCTTCAATTCTGCCACCTCCATAGGACGCCTCTTGTTGAACACTATTAGTTTAGCTAAGCACAACTTGGACAGTCTGGTAGCATTTTCCTCCCTTTTTATTTCTTTGTTGAGAAATTTGTTCAACAATTCAAGATCTTCTGTAAGAGGAAGGCTCTGTGGTTTGTTGAGGTTACCTAAGCGTTGGCGACGGCTGGCTGTCGATGTTACACAGGTGAGCCAATGAGCTTCATATAAATAGAGAAAGCTCTCACTGTCTGTTTTGTCATTTACACTGCCACAACTGATGGAGTCGGAAATCTTAAGATGGGCAAGTTTTTTTAAATAATTTCCCACTGTCAGCCCCAGTTGAGTGTTTTCTTTGGAAAGAAGGTTAGCTGCCCTCATGCACACATGGTAGTAGGCTGGGTGAATAATTTCCTTCATGTCAAGCAACTTGCCACACTGCTCCCTTACCAGCAATATAAACCTTGCTATTATCCTTAGCTTCGTACGCAGGTGAGTCATCTTGGAAGCTCTTCTTAGTTCTTTGCCACCTAAGCGCATTAGCTGCATTCTTGCGAATTCCTTCAATAATGCATCCTCTTCCACAATTTTTTGAAGTCCTTTATGAAAAAACAAAAGAACTATTACTAAATATCATAGCAAGCTTAAACTGTTCAGAGTTTGTTTCTTGTTACTAGTTCAGACAATCACGTTGCATGACATATTTACTCAGACAAGCATCTTATAGCGGCCTTTCCTTGTATCTAAGGATACTACCCCCCCCCCCCCCCCAGTACTATTCAACCCCACACTTGAGCTCTTTCCAAACTCACAGGCCTTCCCAAGAAAACGATGTGAAACTTCAAACCTACACAAGCAAGAGTTGTCTGCTCATTACAACAAAACTTGGTATGTAGTATCTAAGTAGTGTATACGCTGTCAAGGCTTAAACACATTAAAAAACCCCATTCCAGATTTTGCTTTGGCTTGCCGAAAAATTATAACCGTCCACTGATTGGTTGGAATATGTGACACCAAAGGATTTTATTTTTGAAAAGTAAAATATATTCTCAGTTTATTGCTACAACTAATATTAATAATTACTAATCAACACAGCAGGATACCAACACCACAATAATTTTGTTGCTGCACTTTATTATCAGATACATGTGAATAATAAAAATTTTCAAGATCATAATACGGATGATCGCAAATATAATACTAAATATTTCGTTTTTGGTAGTAACTACTGGGTACTATATTATTGCAGTGACTACATTATCAGTAATTCTAATAACAATAGTTTGTTCATTATTATGTTTGGCACCAAATAACGCAAATAATATCCCCAACCCTAACCAAGCAAAGGGCTTGGTAGCTACATTTTTAAGCAGATCGCAAAATACCATCCCCCAAGGGAAAAGACAAAATTAATTTGCAAGTCCAACTTCACAGATCACGAACACTACTGATCACCAGATAAAATTAATATATACCCATACGGGTGGCGTTTATTTCGAAGCAGTTCATTCCCGGTTTCTATGATTTTATTTTTATATATTATTAATGTAAATTATTGTCCACAATAAATAACTATTATGCTTGTCATGTACAATAACAATATTATAAATAAACTGATCATCATAATAACGAGCAGAACTATTTTGTTAACACAGAAAAAATATAATTATTGTTTTAGTTAATCCAGAGTGAAATAAACGTCACCAAGTAAACAAACGTGAAGTTGTTTATTCTTTTAAGTGCTATTGCTATGAGTACCATGACTATAATGACTGAAATGCTGGCACATCTGAAAATGATTATGCTTGCTAAAGTGCATAAGATGCATACGATAATCTAATCTTATGTCGTCCCAAACTGACATGGCGTCTCATTAATAATAAAATGTAAAAGCCTTGATCGATGCCTTCGCCAGTCCGCTGATGTGGTCCCCAAACATAAATATTTATAATCAAGCTAGCAAATACACCATATCACATCTCATGAAACTGTCATAATCAGATTTAATCAAAAGAAAGGAAGTTGAACCCACCGGGGTTAGCAAGAGTTTCCTTGAGACCAGAAAGTATCTCATCTAGATCTCTCTCTTCTTCAGCATCACAAGTGAGCATAGCGCCAACAAGGTCTCTTCCTAAGGTTATTCTTCTCTCCCCTTTGCTGCCTGAACCTTGAAAAGTCACAACTCACAATATTAAGGATCAGACACATCATCACAAAGATCATTAAAAAACCACTAAAATAATACTCAAAACTTACAATAGCGATACTCAATCATAATTATGCAAACTTATCAAAAAAGCTTTTGGTTGAAAAAAGATTAAAAGAAAATGAAACTAGCACTTAATGGGATATCTTACGTTTTAGAGAGCACTTGTGTGTTTTGAGATTTTTGTCTATGAAAAAACCAAAGCAAGTAGTGCATGGGAGGAACCTATGAGCCGGTATGTGTGTAGTTGGTCTGCGCACTACAACAAGCTCTCCACGTCCTGGCTTTATGACCTACAATCAAGATCCAGGGATAAAATGCAAGATTTCTAACTCTGTCCAACAAATAATATCCAATGCAAACAATAGGCATGTTCAGATCGAGAACGTTCATGCCAAAACGGACAAATTTTTCGTTTTTCGGCGAGTACAAAACCTGATTTTTGGAACTCTATGCTGAACAATAGTTTTATTGTTCAGGGGGTTGTTCACTGTACGACGTTCTTGCTCCAAATACGTACAGTTCTACTATAATAAATATTTTTGCATAGTACGAGCTCTTTTACGGCAGATACCATTTTTTGCTTAGATGCAACATATATATATATATATACATATATATATATTAATTATAATTATTAACTATTGTTTTTATTATTATGGATGGTAAGAAAAATCACTTTTTATTTATTGAAGTATGATTATTGTTATTATTTATTATTATAATAATCATTTATCACTGTTATCTTGTTGTTAGTTAGAAAATAGATAGAAAACGATGACGATTTTTAAATAATTAAAACTTGACGTCCTCTGGGGGCGGCCATCTTTTTATTTGTTTCCAGAGTTTTGCGACTAGTTGACAACCAAGGAACACAAATCCTGATATAGAAAATTGCGTTTTTGAACGTTCAACTCACAGAAATTATGCTAGGAACGAACATCAAAATTGCATTCGGAAGCGCTTTCCCATACCAATGTTTTCAAGACATGGACGTTCTTGATCCGAAAATGCCTATTGTTAGTTCGATCCCCTTGTGTACACATATGATGAAATCTTTATTTAAACACCATAAACAAAAATAAAGGTTATAATTTAAAGGCACATTTTGTTTTTATAGGAGCAGCCATTTACGAGATGCAACTATTAAAAGATTATGTTTCAGCTGTTACATCAAAGGGGTATCACTTTGTTAATTCTTCATTAGGTTTAAACGAACAGAGCGCACAAAAAAGTCTGTAGCTTGCCATCAAATTTTGTTATTGAGTATTGCCATATATCCATATTGGTTCTCAGCTATCCCTTTTGGTTAAAATTCAAAACTAACTGTATTTAGTAACAACAACAAAAATTTAGCTCAAAAACCCGCTTGTGGCTGTGCATATGATTTGGGTTCTGATTTCACGCTTGGGTAATCAAATCAATGAAGCGTTTCAGTAGTCCAATCAAAAACAATGCTCAGCGCCAGCTCGCCTGTTTCTTTGTCCACATAATAGGAAATCTCACAAATTTGACAGTGAATAATGCAATTTTGGAGTTAATGAAGTACATAGACATTACTGGTTGAGATTAATGACAACATAAAATTGCAAATAGCGATCGCTAAGCTGGCTTAGCATTCGGCTTAAAATTTTTTACTATTTCAATTTTTGAAGCAATCGCTAGCTCCAATCTACCAACAATCATACAATAAGTTGCAGGCAATACCTTGTAACGGCGATTTTGACCAAAATTGCTAAACAATGGATATTATTAAAATTTTGAGCATTTTTGGAGAGGGATTTCCTCAATCGCTAAAAAAATTGCTAGCACGTTCGCTGAATGTACATTTACTTAAATTCTCTGGAAAATTGTTACTTGTAAGTTGCTTTTGCCAACGGCTTTCAATAACTCCTGTCTCTCTAGAAAATCAGTATGAATATCGTACTTATGAAAAAAGATTGAAAGTCTCACGCAATGACCTATATAGATAAAAATTATAAATACCTTCCTGTTCTAGTGGTAGTTGCCTAGACACTGCAGCCTGTACAGAGCATTGGATCTATCATCATCGGACTTGACTAAAGCCTCTGCCATTTCTCTTTCATTCCGATGAGAACTAATTAAGTGCTTTGTTATCCTGGATGTAAAAGCCTTCTGGCAATACAGACAATAGTCCTTGCGTATGTACCTGGTACCTTTTTTCAGGATTGGAACTACCACTGAAAATATTCACCAAGACCATTTAGAAACAAAAAAGTTACATATGACCATTGATGTCCACCATTCTCCAACTTACTCACCATTCTGCAGCTGCCTTTGAAAAGTTCTGGTTTTATCATTTCCTTCTTCACTGTCTGCAACATTTAATGTTAGTCTTAAAACAGAATATTAGAAAAATGACATAGTTACTTTGAATAAAACAACGCATCTAATCATACCCGAAAGTTCCTCATCCGAATCTGAGTCATACATGATGGATGTTGAGCCTCCTTCAGCTGACACATGCTCTTCTACAACCGCATCAATATAAGCTAAACATCATGCTCAAAGGTTACACAGAACAGTTTTGCAGAAATAAAATTGTTGCCATAACTGAATTCTGGAGACTTTTTTACCCCATCAAACGGACTTTTGCGTGAAAAAACGTATATAAACACGATAATCCTGTCACTTTCATTGCCAATAAAAAAAAGAACTGGCTGAGTTGGTGACGTACTCCGTTTGCTGATTGGGAAATTAAAAACAATTGTATACTTAGAGCGGTGAAACTACCCTATAACACATTCTCAGAAGGCTTACTTCTGCTGCCAATACACAAATGAGAGACTGAACATTGTTTTTTTGAGAAACTTGACTTTTTTATAGTTTTGAGAGAAGATGGCTTGATAACAGGAATGGCTGGCCCTGATTATAGAGATATCTTATTATTGAAATAAAAGACAATGAATGTTCAAGTGTGTCTTGCAACGCTGAAGGAACAAGACCAGGTACAATAGTACAATAGAAAAATAACATACACTATTTTCCCATGCTGCGAATTCGTTCGGGTTGAACTCATAAATCGTCCATTCGGGTCATGGGAATTCTGACTCGTACGAGTTGGTTCGGATTCGTTCGTGTTGGCTCAGTGCTGTTCCTCAAACCGAATTCGTTAGGGTTGCGCATTGATTAGGATCATGGGAATCGTTCGTGTTGATGAATTCGACTTCGTTCGGGTTGCTCTTTTGAGAAAAAGGCATTAAATTGGCGATTTGGCAGTAAATAAGTTTTTGCGTATTTTTCAACTGAAGTTTTTACATACATATAATAATAATCCTCTGCAAGTTTAACAACAGGTAAGTTATAAATTATTTACTATTTGCTCAGGAAACTGAATCATAGCTCTGTTTCATAAATGGGCAAACTAGATTATTATTATTTTTATACTTGCAAAAAAAAATATTTTTTCATTATTTGGAAACAATTAATTTATTATTATTATTAATTATTTATCATTTCTTATAGCTATCATTATATTTATTAATAATCACCTATAGATATTACAAATTGTTGATTTTGTTATTATTCATCTACTCACTAGTATATGCTGTGAACATTCCACAAATTTGACTCATATTACTACTTAGTAATACGAGCGCGGTTGTTTACTAACTCACTACAATCAAGTAATTATTGCGCTCGCTACTCACTGCAAAGGAAGGACAACTCCCGCAAATTAGTTCAATTCGAATTATCATAAGAACGGATTGGAATGCCAACCCGAATGAATGCTAACCAACTCGAATGGACACCCGATCCGAACGAATTCGCAGCATGGGAACATAGTGATACATAAATAACAACTGAGAACAGTATCCATTTGATAACAGAAACTAAATTGCATATACCGTGATCAGTAGACAAGTATTTGTAGCTGGTACATACCATGTGGAGAGACATCGCCGGCAGCTAAACAAGAGCTCTCAGACATGTTCGTATAAACAAGCTTCACCAAAGGAACACATCCAGCTAAAAAGACAAGTTGGAGATATTTATTATTCATAGATATACATACAACAATATACAAAGGGTTTCACAACAGAAATGTAGACAAGTATTTGTAGCTGGTACATACCATGTGGAAAGACATCGCCGGCAGCTAAAGAAGAGCTCTCAGACATGGTAGTATGGACAGGCTTCACCGAAGGAACACAACCAGCTACAAAGACAAGTTGAAAGATATTTATTAGTCATAGATATACATACAACATTATACAAAAGGTTTCACAACAGAAATGTATACAAACTGGTACATACCATATGGAGAGACATCGCCGGCAGCTAAAGAAGAGCTCTCAGACATGGACGTATGGACAGGCTTCACCAAAGGAACACAACCAGCTACAAAGACAAGTTGAAAGATATTTATTAGTCGTAGATATACATACAACAATATACAAAAGGTTTCACAACAGAAATGTAGACAAGTATTTGTAGCTGGTACATACCATATGGAGAGACATCACCGGCAGCTAAAAAAGAGCTCTCAGACATGGTCGTATGGACAGGCGTCACCGAAGGAACACAACCAGCTACACGAACGAATTGAAAGGTATTTATCAGTCATAGATATACATACAACAATAAACAAAGGGTTTCACAACAGAAATGTGTACAAACTGGTACATACCATATGGAGAGACATCGCCGGCAGCTAAAGAAGAGCTACCAGACATGGTAGTATGGACAGGCTTCACCGAAGGAACACAACCAGCTACAAAGACCAGTTGAAAGATATTTATTAGTCATAGATATACATACAACATTATACAAAGGGTTTCACAACAGAAATGTATACAAACTGGTACATACCATATGGAGAGACATCGCCGGCAGCTAAAGAAGAGTTACCAGACATGGTCGTATGAACAAGCTTCACCGAAGGAACACAACCATCTACAAAGACAAGTTGAAAGGTATTTATTATTCATAAATATACATACAACAATATACAAAGGGTTTCGCAACAAAAATGTAGACAAATTTTTCAAATTTTAGATTTGTCCTTCCATTACATGAATTTTTGGAAAAATTACGCAGAGTTGTCCACACCAAAGAAAGGATAATTACGCAAAAAGCGTATGAGTGATTTGGCAGCTTGCTACATCATGCAAAGACAAATTGAAGAATATTTATTAGTCATAGATATATATACAACAATATACAAAGGGTTTCACAACAGAAATGTAGACAAGTTTTTGTAGCTGGTACATACCATAGAGAGAGACATCGCCGGCAGCTAAAGAAGAGCTCTCAGACATGGTCGTATGAACAAGCTTCACCAAAGGAACACAACCAGCTACAAAGACAAGTTGAAAGATATTTATTAGTCATAGATATACATACAACAATAAACAAAGGGTTTCACAACAGAAATGTATACAAACTGGTACATACCATATGGAGAGACATCGCTGGCAGCTAAAGAAGAGCTACCAGACATGGTAGTATGGACAGGCTTCACCGAAGGAACACAACCAACTACAAAGACAAGTTGAAAGATATTTATTAGTCATAGATATACATACAACATTATACAAAAGGTTTCACAACAGAAATGTAGACAAGTATTTGTAGCTGGTACATACCATGGAGAGAGACATCGCCGGCAGCTAAAGAAGAGCTCTCAGACATGGTCGTATGGACAGGCTTCACCAAAGGAACACAACCAGCTACAAAGACAAATTGAAACAGTTTAAGGAGAATGATCAAGTTATTTTTAGCAATGTATCGTGTTTAGAATCGCCTTATTACTTCGGTGAAAGATTTGAAAAATACTTTCACACTTCCTCTATAGACAGCCCTAAGTTCATTTGCTTTTTCCCTTCAATGATTATCAAAATCCATGCAGCAAAATAAGGCATGTTTTCTTCGCATTCGGTTTCATCAAGAAGTTATGGACGTACCATACTTTCTCTTTCTACTTGGCACTCTCTGGCATTCTGAAAAAATTAGTGCCATATAGATATCGAAAAAGTTCATTGAAATTTTTCATTGATAAAGTTGTGTGGGATATTGAACCTAACATTCAACTAGGTTTTCAGAAGCCATAACAAAACAAACAAAGCAATAAAAACCAACCAACAACAATGTGATTTGCCTAATGTATCACAGCTAATAGCCCTATATGAGGAGTTGCAAGATATAAACAAACGCTTTCATGAAGCCTAAGATCACTCTATCAGATTATTGTTCTGGTCAGTGAAACCTGAACTCTACATTCCATGTAGAAACAGAGAACGAGGAGCAGATTTAAAATCAAAGACAGCTTTTATTTCAATTGATGCTGCAGGATTATTGACAAGTCTGCTGCAAAATTCTTAACCCAACTTTGCTTAAACAATGGGGAACCGGCCGCGATTTTCACGACCTGGATCGATGAACATCTGCTATTAGTCATATTTGGGATCCACATCAGTTGGCTGAGAACACAGCAGACCCAGGCGTTTAATTTATATTATATAATAATCAGAAATAATATATCTTGATACGGATCAGACGTGAGGGTATAGGGTTCCAATGTGCATTGTAGGGAGCTTAATTATTTTCACATGGTTAAGTAATTCATAAGCAACGGTTATCGTGTCGTTGATTCCTCATTGGTACTATTAGTATGATGCATTGGTCAGTAGCAGATAGTGATAACAAGTCAAAGAATACACAGCTTCACACTTGTCCAGTGGACAACATTTATTTCAAAACAATTCATTCTTGATCGACTATAACATTTATATTCATTGTTTCAACAAAATAGCTCTGATTTTCATCATTATGATCAATCTATTTACAATATATCAATATTCTACTTGGAAATCATAATAATCAATAATAATAAACAACAAAGATAGTAATTAATAATATATGACAATAAAATAATAATAAACAATGCAGAGAATGAAATGTTTTGAAACAACGCAGGTATATATTAATTTTTATGTTATGGACCGGTAGTGTTCGCGACCTATGAGTATGCCTCGCAAATTAATAACTTTTTGGCCATTGGGATGGTATTTTGTGACTCATTAAAATAATATTTATTAAATTTATTGTACGGATTGATCCAGGTCAGGAATATACCTTTCAAGTATTTTGTTATTTATAATATTTTTAATTTATAAATACTCATAACATGAAGTACCTAATATACTAAGTAAACATATAAATATTATAAAAAAAAGTATTAACATATTGTTCCACATTGCTAAGTGTTTTAGTACAACCGGCTGATAACACCTGTGTGAAATCAAGAGCATTTCAACATAGAGAAGTCATAATTAGATAGGTAGATGAGAGAAAACTTACCATGAATCTAAATTGAAATGAAATTTAAGTGAATTTAATTGATCAATTTAACAAGTTATTTGGCTACAGATTATTTATCTTAATTTCATCAAAGAAACACATTAATTAGCATTTGAAAATTGTATGGAACTCACTCTATCTTCCAAACACTCCAAGTCATCAATTTCCATACCCTCAGCTAACAGCATTGTATCTGTAATGTTATAAAATGATTAAATAAAAGTAGTGATGATGATGCGATTGCTGCTATCCATTGAATCACAATAAGCACAGTTGCAAGCAATTAACCACTTGTTTAAGCCATAGTTTCTTTCGACGGCGAACAATTTTTATACACTTTCCATACAGATGACGCCATTTTTTTTAATATTACATGACCAACACTAGAACTTTCAGTTTCATGCTTGCATTATGTATTTATATTTTCACATTGGACCTTCAACAACAGAGAAATTAATTACCGGAAAAAGTTGTCGGAGAAAGATGAGGAAAAAAAATAACGGCAACTACAAATAAATATCGCTATTCTTCCTATGATATAGACTACAAACCTAGTGAAACATTATTTCAATATAAGTTAGCAAAACACTTATATAATATGTAACACAACCAGTATTAAAGAAAAAATTCTTTCCCACCACAGCAGAAAATTATTTTTAAAATTATATGACCGCATTAGTTCCAACTAAGCTAATTGGTATATTATGCGCTACTACATAACAAACATATATCATCAAAAAAGTGAAAATCAATATGACCTATAAGTGGATTCGCTGTGGGTTTCTCAACCAATTGCAGCACCCAGGACAGAGAATAAAAAATTGATCATACCCCTTCTGCTTCATCCTGCGAGACAAAACGACAGATATATGGCTCAAGTGGCAGGCCCATAATGCCCTTGTATTATAAAATCGTCAATACAAACAATATGCCATTTTTATTCAAAAAAAAATAACTTGAAACATTGCAATAGTATACCACTCACCCTGGGCATTTAGAACTCTTAAATGCTGAACATTTACTGATATAGTGCAGCCATCTTCCACAAAGGTAACTTTAACACGGTCTAAAATCAACAACAACAACAAATGATCATACGGATTTTTTACTGAACACTCCTCTTGACAATCAATAAAACAGCTAAAACAATGCGAATCAAATATATTCAACTCTTGGACAACTGCGGAACATGTTTTTGCATAGTCAAGTGGAAGTCTGTTTCTAGCAAGCACAGCATTAAATTTTTTTTTTACTCGTTTTCTAGCAGATGGTGCAAGGCCTGAAATCAAATTGTAACTGTTCATTTGACTGCAGCAAAGCTGAAGCGTTGAAATTTAGTTTTCAAATGTACAAAAAGTTTTCGAAGCGCTAAAAAATATATTGGAATAAGTATTGATTACATGCATGTTGAAAAAAGTAATGTTGCAACCATAAAACAAGTTTTATATTTTTCACTGTTGAACTTCTTGGTTCGTTTGCACCGCACTGCGCAGAATGAGTTCTTATCCTAGCATATCCCTAACCATATCCTAGTAGCATAGACACCACTCTTTTAGGATATATGAACTCATTAAGCCCCCATTAAGCCTTTCTATCCTAATTTAGCGTTAGTTATCATTAGTTGACTTTTCCATTATTACAAAACGGAGTTGCCTTCTCTTCTACCTTGTACGCAGCAGTTGTTGCTACAGCCTATTTATGGTTTGATTGCATTCCATCAGCGTGTATAACACAAGTTTCGCTTTCACATGTTTTATAAAGAGCTGCTACTCATAACCTTTCTATCGCCCTAGCAGTGTCTTCCTATGCTCCACTGCACATCAGGGTATTTAGGCTATAGTTGGGCAATGCAGCCAATTTTTACTTTTTCATAACCTTATATTGATCAAATGAAGCCAAAATCAAGGACATAGAGTAAACAATTTGTGGTTAGTTTAAAAAGCAAAGCAAAAATTATTTTATTTAGCTAGGATTTTGAGCATTTCCACACAAAAAAAGTGTCACATCTGTGTGGCATAGTCAGATTAGAAAGTGTATTGTAATGAACTAATTGCAAATAATGTTTCATTGAAATTGAGAAAACTTAGCACAAAGCACTTCCTATTGATGTCAATTATTATTGTGATAGAACAAATGAATGGTTACGGTTGCGCTAATACCACTTGTCCTAGCTTCTGTTTTTTCTGCTCAAAGAGCAGTCCAGTACAGTTTATTACAACACATAAAAATGAATGCATAAAAACTACATTGACTCACATTTCAAAGTACATATTTCTACATACAACAAAATTCTGATGCAAAATGTATGACCAATTGCTATAAAGCTCGGTTATGTACAATAACAAGTGATGAATATAAACTGCCTCAATAGGGTTGATGAAGGCTAGTGAAGTACATATAGCATTGAATTGTATATTTCTTAAATGTCTGGGTACAGCGTACAGCAGCCTTATCAGAATTAGAAATGTGTTAGAGCTGTTACCAAAGGTTAGCTAAACCAAAATAAAGCCTTGTATGCACTGGAAAAAAGAAAAGCGGTGAAGGAAATGTAGGGTGGATACAAAAAGAACGGATATTTCAAGCTGACAATATCTCCTTCAGCATCTATATTTTATTAGTTGTAGATAAACAAAGCAGAGGTAGTTCAGCTGTGTATTGCTCTTGTACTTCACAGTGGTAGCATTGAAGTATGACTGGCAGCAAATATTTCATTCTAGTATCTTGTTGATTGCCATTTAATGAGCTTTTGTGGTTGGCAGTCAGTGAGACCTATCACGACTTTATAGTGTCCCTGTCAGTCAGTTCACTGCAACAACAACATCACACTGGTTATGCTTGGCAAATAGCCACAAATGATGAGTTTGTTTCAACAAATTTCATCTATGTACTAATTCGCTAAATCAGTCCTCAAAAGAGTTTACAAAACGAACGTTTCATATAACCAACTTCTGACCTAGTTTGGCGGTTGAAAAAAGTAGATGTTTACCATCGAATATAAACTGTTGTGAGAAATGCATGGGAGAAAAACATCTACCACAGTACTTGAATGCATAATAAAGGCAAAATTGGCATACCTATATAGAAATGCATCTGAATGACACGAGACCAAAGATAAACTTCAACTAGACCAAAACATGGCTTTAAAACTTCATGTAAACAACTAGCAAGCAGAGTAAACTTGTTGACTACTTATGATGCTGAAACATCTTGTCAAATATTTAGATCAAAAAATTATGGTAACTACTATGCAATACATTTTCGTTTAATCATAGTTTAGAATTTTGCGGAACACCCAACATAGACGCCTTCACATCAAATATTGGTTTGCCAGACTTTTTTATTGTACAAATAATGTATGAACAGCCTCGTAATAAGTATATAACCCACATATTCTAAGAGTGCAAAATAATGTCACCTTCCACGCTATTTAAATATAGCTGCTGATTTTGACTTGTTTGAAATTTAATAACAATCCCAATTTTCTATGAATATAAAAGTTACACATGAACACAGGATCAACAAGACTAATTTGCCTCAAACAAACATTGAGAAGGAGAAGAGAACAATTTTAGTCCAGAGCCGAGGTGGTCGCAGATGCATGAATAGATATAAAGAATTTTGTGTGGAGGCCTGTGGGAGGGGAGTGTGGTAACTGACGGGAGACTGAGACTTCTGGGGCCTGTGGTGAGTGGGAGTTAACTTGGTTGAGAAGATAGTTCCATTAGGTGGGCTGCCAACATTTTAGTCTTGGGCTATCAGGCGGCTCAATCATGACAGAGAAAATTTTTTTAGTAATTTTTTGCTATTTTTCATATACCCAGTAAACTATTCTAAACAAAGCATAAATAGAGCAATCCAATCACAGCAAAGGTATGTAAACATTGTGATATAATGTTACGTAAAGAGACAACTTTTTTATGTATACTCCAAAAATTATTGTATGTTTATTATTTAGACATCCACTTCTACTCAGTTTGCTTGGTACGGTCCGTTTCACAGTTGGAAGCCTTGGCATACATGTTTTGTTATTACAGAAAATTTGGGTGAAAATTGAATGCCTGCATTGCCCATGCAGTTTATTCATTCTACTGTGGTTGCTGCTGTGATTACAATGTCATTTGAAGCATTGTAATGGCAAATGAATTTCAACAAAATAGCTGCAATATGAGACTTCGGCTGAAGAAATTGATCATATTTTCAGGGGGTTGGAAATTTCTAGAAAACAGTTGCAATATTATTGCGTTGTAGCAATTGAAGGAGAGAAAACCAAAACAGAACATTTTAGTAATAAAACATGTATAAAAATCATTGTGGACAAGTTTAGGGAAAATCTGAAAACGGGTTTTTGACAGTAGGCATTGTGGGAAAAGTCTGCAAATAGATAAATGACTGACCAATTGTTTCCTCCCCTAACTACAACCTCAGCTACTGCCCCTCCGATTACACTTCCCGTAACCTGTCCATTCCGTGCTCATAGAGGCGTTATCCTCCGCTCTCCCTTATCTCCCATCCCCAAGAATTCACACAAAAATTTTTACAGCCAAATACCAGTCTAGCATTCACATATTTCTACCAAGCCCAACAAATATGCCCTCACATTTTATACCGACCCTGCATAGATACTATACCAAATTCTGGTGTACAAAAAAAGCTGCAACATGGCTAGTGGTGGATGGATTGACATAAAATTTGTGGTGGGTACACAAAAGACATTGGAGAATCTGATGGTTGTGTTAGCTATTCGATGTCAGACCACCATCAAAACCAAACCCGGTATATATATCCATGATTACCCATGATTATATACACTTACGTTGAGAACTGCCCGAAACAAGTATAGCTACTCCGGATCCTGGAAATATACTGATAGAGAGTGCTAGCCTGTCCAATGGTAGCTACCACTGATTCAGTACAGTTACCCACGATGCTATATGCATACTACTAGAGAGAGCTACCCCGACCCAGTATAGCTACCCCGGATCTCATATATACACTAATAGAGACAGCTACCCTGGCCCAGTAGGGCTACCCTGGATCTTACATGTTTTCTAATAGAGAGAGAGAGAGCTACATAATCCAATATACTGTAAGTAGTGACCAACTTTTGAGAAGAAGAATTCCAAGTTTTAGTTGACTGAAGCCACAAGCACTCAGCAGTAACATTAAAGAAGGTAAAGGCACTGGCTAAGGAAAGAGATGCTCTTCATACGGTTACCATGCTTTCACCTGGATGACCGCAAGTTTGTGCTCTGCCTAGTTTTTGAACTGATTATTAATTCATCGAATGAGTCAAAGACTATCATTAAGATAAAGGTCGATTACAGTCAATGAAGTAGTAATGTGGTAGATTTTGGGGCATGCGAGTACTAAACTGCTTGTTTGCTAGCAAAGCACCAACCCGAAGTGCACTAGGATTCTATCTCCAGCCCTTGTTAAATGCTGTACCAGTAGAATGACTTGCTGTGCCGATCTTGAGCCCTGCAGGGCTGATAGTGACTCCTGACAGACTCGGTATGGTAATACTGGGCCTGTAGAAAATGGCCACTTTAGCCGAGGATCTCCAAAACCATCTAGGAGATTACATTAATTCTGGAGCCAGAAATAACCTTTCTTGGATCGCCGAATATATTAACCACAGGCTAGGTATAGCCTCAGGACCCTATGACGTCTACGATTGGACAATGGAGATAGGATTCCCCCTTTAGCCACTTGAAACCATTTACTTTTAACCTTGTTCTACTGCATGATTTGCTTGCTATTTACATACCTATGGCTATTGGTCTGATTACTTCCTGCGCATGCATGCATTACTTCCTGCGCATGCATCTATAACACGTAAATAACTTCCTGCCAGTTTGCCTACATAATGGCTGAAACTTTTTTGCTTCTACGCATTCATTCATGTCTTGCCAATCACCCTAGTGGAAAGCCACCCTAGGACTTTGGTTCTGATCAATAAAGTCACTATTCAAACAACACCCTGTATAGTTTATCTGAGCCGTGGGCTCTGTGCTGTGAACTGATGTGGCAGTAACTGATCATGGTTGTCACTGTCATACCGGCACAGTGTCACCTCTGGAGAGATGTCTAATAATGGAGATTAGTGGAATTCTGTGGAAACCAGACCGAAATCCATTACAGTACCCTGACCACCCATGGTAGAGGTAATAGGGGTAGCAGGGTTAGTAAGAATATAACGTGTAGTAGGAATAGGAGGAGACAGAACAGAGGGGTTGATGGACTGAGTAAAAGTGATATGAGTTGTAAAACCTTAATTTGATTTTTTAAAGTTTAAGCGCACCCTTTCTATGAGAACGGGCAATAATAATATAGGGATTTGTGGGGTATGTGGTAAATAGCCATTAACCCACATTTGGTAACAGTCACTAATATCTTTGCAGACAAACAAAAGACATGCAAAAAAGACAATAAAGTTGGGCTCAATGAGTTTACAAAAATCCAAAGAAGACTGGTCAAATGAACAATCAATTTGGCAACTGATAGGGTAAACATAATAACAATTTACCACATTTGCGAATCAAAACAAGGTAAACTTGGACAACATACTTTCATTTGGATTGATCCGTGATATGAGTTATGTTGCATTACCGCCACAACATGGGCATTGAATTACGAAACCATCACGAACTGGCTACTCCAGTCACAAACCATTTACAAATCACAACAAACAAACAGCACACTTGTGAAATATGTAACTATTGCTTGCTGATTGCAACAGCCTGAACACCAACAGGACTAGCAGACAACATATACCAGGGGTCATACGAGAAGCAGCAAAACTTAAAGATAGACCGTCACAGTCTACAAAAGTGGGCTAACTTCGGCTAACATTTCAACAGTTGATTGCACCTTTCTAACAAGTGAACGCATAAATAATTCTAACTAACTTCGGTCGAAAAAATCAACCTTGAGAATGTACAAGTTTACATCAAACCTTGAAATCAGCATCATAATTTATGCCTAACGAATGATAAAGCTTTTTTTTTACCATTATGCCTGACGAGCTTTGAAGGAATTGAAAAAAAATTATCGCTCTTTCATTCATTCTGTAATTGCAAAATATTCAGAAACCATTTAATGATTGCAAAGCATAGATTGTCCACTTACAGCAAAAATCTGTCTTAGACAAAAAGTATTAGCAAAAAAAACTCACTCTGGAATGGGTAGCTATTAGTCACCTGATAAAAAAGGTTGAGCACCAACAACAACAAAACTTCAATCAGAAACCACAAAGCCTAAACAATAACATTTTGTGGAGGCAGTGATCAGGGGCCTGCAGAGTGAATTATTTTTCATGTATAATAAATTACTATTACATGTAGTTAAGCTACAACATTAAGCATTTTGTCTTTTGTGATTGTGGTTTTTAGTTATTAATTAATTAATGGTGCTGCAGCTGAGAATTACAACAATTATTCAATCATGATGTAGGTATTGGTAGCACATGTTGTTGTATATCATTGTATTAGTTAAGTTACTGTCCGACTATGTTCGTTTGATCACTTCTAACCACCTATAACAACAAATGTAACAGCTACTATCTGTCACTTATTATTTAATTTATTATTGACTTTATTTATTGTTGTTGATGTTGTCATTGTTATTATTGTTATTATTAATAATGATTAACAAATCATCAACATAAGAATAATAAATATTGCTTCTCTAAAAAACAATTATTTTAAACAAAATGAACAGCATTAATAGGATTATAATAAATTTTTATGTCTCTCCCCACATGTTAAAATAAATCAACATGTGCAGACTGAATAAGGATAGCCTGGGCATGCTCTCTAATTAAAATAAGCACCAGTTATTGTCAGTATCACAACAATAATAATATGGGGTCAACCTACCAAAACTATACCATCTAGACAAGAGTGTTTACTTGGAATGATAGACCTTGAAATTCATATTTCCAGATGGCAGCCCCAATGGAAACAATTCTAACAGTGTTTAATAGTGCATTAAAAGCAATTTTATTCCTTACTACTGCATGCTTTGGTCGAACTAGGGCACTTTTTACTTGGGCACATGCCAGATTAGGTGTTTTACTAGGGCATGCGCCCATGTGCGACACCTTTCTGCACACCCCTGGCAGTGATGGATTTTTTTTATTGGTTTTTATCGACTATAGTAAAATTGTTTCAAAAGCTCAAATTTTAAAACCACCTAATACGATGCTCAAGTGTTTCTCGTTCAATTGAAACAATTTTATAATGGTGAAACAACTAATAACAATAGATAAGAAATACTTGTTAGTGAATAGCATGAATGATAAGCAGTTGTGAGTCAAACAACTGAATGCATAGCATAAAACATGAGCTGCCACAGTGTTTTCAAATAAATCATTTTCAAACATTTTCTTTCCAAAAATTATTGTGAAGGAAGCTTGAGAGTCCGATTACCACCCATGCAACAAGCCTTGTTGCTATGGAACTAGATACAAAAGAGGAAATTGCATGAGTCAAACCCTGATTTAGATCAAGGGTTGGTGACTAATATAAAAAATAAGGTCTAAATTAACCTTTTTAAAATATGAAAATACACGATTTTACCTTCGTCTGATTAAACTAGAAAACTATAGAAATAACTTTAGTGCATTTGTTAACGCACTGGGAATGACCCATTGTGAATGAGTCCATCAATCATTTACTTCCAAACTAAACAGTGTGAGAAAATTGCTAATTTCCTTTCAAATGCAACGAGCGAGGTTATGTTTCTCAGCAACCCAAAAATTTTTAACCATCAATGAAACCTTGGAGTAAAAAGGGTAGGCAGCATAGCAATTGTTTCATGAACATAAACTATTTTCAGTACTTACACGTTACGCACAGCTCAACACTGCGCTAGTGAACATCCAGAGAGAGTGCAGAATCACGGACTACTTTATATGTGGTGAAACAAATGTAACAGCTCACGAATGCACTCCGCTGGAGCAATAATCTGAAGCATGAAATATAAGTGAATGATACATAGTATCAGTGACTTCTCAAATAGTGCCTTGTGAAAAATACTAAGCAGTAATGTATATAGTATTGGGTAGACACAGTAGTGAATAGACACAGTAGTGAATAGACACAGTAGTGCATAGACGCAGTAGTGCATAGACACAGTAGTACATAGACACAGTAGTGGATAGACACAGTAGTGCGTAGACAAAATATTGCAAAGACACAGTAGTGCATAGACACAGTAGTGCGTAGACACTAGTGGATAGACACAGTAGTGCGTAGACACAGTAGTGGCTAGACACAGTAGTGCAT
Source organism: Cryptosula pallasiana (assembly GCA_945261195.1). NCBI lineage: Eukaryota > Metazoa > Bryozoa > Gymnolaemata > Cheilostomatida > Cryptosulidae > Cryptosula > Cryptosula pallasiana. The sequence goes on from CALYOO010000563.1 coordinate 20,277, forward strand.
AGACACAGTAGTGGATAGACACAGTAGTGCGTAGACACAGTAGTGAATAGACACAGTAGTGCATGGACAAAGTAGTGCATAGACACAGTAGTGGCTAGACACAGTAGTGTATAGACACAGTAGTGGATAGACACAGTAGTGCGTAGACACAGTAGTGCATAGACACTAGTGGATAGACACAGTAGTGCATATACACAGTAGTGCATAGACACAGTAGTGTGTAAACACTGTAGTGCATAGACACAGTAGTGCATAGACACAGTAGTGCATAGACACAGTAGTGCATAGACACAGTAGTGGATAGACACAGTAGTGCACTGGCATAGCAATTCTTAGAAATTGTGGTGCATAGAAATAGAAGTACATAGACATAGTAACTCAAAACAATTGTTGTGCATAGACATAAAATTACATGGGCATAGTAGTATGCAAACATAGTATTACCTACATATAATAGTAGTGCACAGACAACAGCAAGTAGACATGAAGGTACATAGACATAGTAGTACATACACATGGTAGTATATAGGAATAGTGGTACATAAATATAGTATTACAAAGGTATAGTATTACAAAGATATAGTAGTGCAAAGGTTTAGTAGTACAAAGGTACAGTAGTACACAGGTCCAGTAGTACACAGGTATAGTATTACACAGGTATAGTAGTACACAGGTATAGTAGTACACAGGTATAGTAGTACACAGGTATAGTAGTACACAGGTATAGTAGTACACAGGTATAGTAGTACACGGTATAGTAGTACACAGGTATAGTAGTACACGGTATAGTAGTACACAGGTACAGTAGTACACGGTATAGTAGTATATAGGTACAGTAGTACACAGGTACAGTAGTACACAGGTACGGTAGTACACAGGTATGGTAGTACACAGGTATAGTAGTACACAGGTATAGTATTACAAAGGTATAGTAGTACCAAGGTTTAGTAGTACACAGGTACAGTAGTACATAGGTACAGGTAGTACACAGGTACAGTAGTACACAGGTATAATAGTACACAGGTGCAGTAGTACAAAGGTATAGTAGTACACAGGTATAGTAGTACACAGGTATAGTAGTACACAGGTACAGTAGTACACAAGTACAGTAGTACATAGGTATAGTAGTACACAGGTATAGTAGTACACAGGTACAGTAGTACACAGGTACAGTAGTACACGGTATAGTAGTTGATAGGTATAGTAGTACATAGGTATAGTAGTACACAGGTACAGTAGTACATAGGTACAGTAGTACACAGGTACAGTAGTACATACGTACAGTAGTACATACGTACAGTAGTACATAGGTACAGTAGTACACAGGTACAGTAGTACACATGTACAGTAGTACACAGGTATAGTAGTACACAGGTATAGTATTACAAAGGTATAGTAGTACCAAGGTTTAGTAGTACACAGGTACAGTAGTACATAGGTACAGGTAGTACACAGGTACAGTAGTACACAGGTATAATAGTACACAGGTGCAGTAGTACAAAGGTATAGTAGTACACAGGTATAGTAGTACACAGGTACAGTAGTACACAGGTACAGTAGTACACAAGTACAGTAGTACATAGGTATAGTAGTACACAGGTACAGTAGTACACAGGTACAGTAGTACACAGGTACAGTAGTACACGGTATAGTAGTTCATAGGTATAGTAGTACATAGGTATAGTAGTACACAGGTACAGTAGTACACAGGTACAGTAGTACATACATACAGTAGTACATAGGTACAGTAGTACACAGGTACAGTAGTACATACGTACAGTAGTACATACGTACAGTAGTACATAGGTACAGTAGTACACAGGTACAGTAGTACACATGTACAGTAGTACACAGGTACAGTAGTACACAGGTACAGTAGTACATAGGTACAGTAGTACACAGGTATAGTAGTACACAGGTACAGTAGTAAACAGGTATAGTAGTACACAG
>CALYOO010000564.1:0-22220 GCA_945261195.1 Cryptosula pallasiana
CCCAAGTATGACATGCTATGAAAATATACAGTCAATAATCTACACTATTCTTCAAACATTCAGCTGTGGTTTGTTGCCTGAAGTTTTTTGACTTACACGTTAGTAATCACAGCATAAAAATCCTGCAAAATTCTAGTCTGGACACAAGTTACAAGTATCTTAAATGACAAAACTTACCTGTTTGCATGGCTCTGCATGGTCAGTTTTTTACCCGGGGTAAAAAATCAGTCGCTTGAAAGACATTATTTCAAACTCTTTAGATTGTCCGATATTAGCGGTGAAGCTTCAAAATGTTCCTGAATCAAAAAATATTTTGTTTTATAGCAATCATAGAAAAATAAATACACACTGACAATTTCACTTGACTGTAAATAAATGAACAAATAATGAGTGCATATGCAAATCAAGTGCCATAACATGATAAAAATTCCAACAAGTTCAAATAAAAAAGTACAACGATTGCTACTAAAATATCTCAGTAGATCTAAATAGATTGTGTTTGTAGATTATATGTTTTATGGTATCAGATCATTGCTAATGAGACATGTATTGGTGCTGTATTTCAGAAATATTGGTGTTGCCAGCTAAATTTTTCAGCTGAAAATATTTGAAGGACAACTAAGTCCTCAACTCACATATCCTAGAGGCGCAAGTGTTTGTTCACATTTTGTTCAATGTTCCATCTGCCCTCTGTAGCCCATCTTAACACCAATGCTTGCCTAACCTAGACATACAATAGCAACTTAAAGATATTATTTAAAAATTGGAAAAAAATAATTAAATCCAATCACAATATCAATTTATTTGACTTGGCCCCACAGCGATAGTGAAGGCGATATTTATTGTTCTTAACCATGTGTTATATTCTTACATGTAATTGATAGCCCATCAAACTTTGGAAGCAGCAGCATTACACTGCTTTCTCCACAACAATCGTTCACAAAAAATGATACATTTGTAAGTATGCTGAAGCATTACAATCCATTGATGTAATAGATGTTGCTCTTTGCTTGGGAGAGGATATCGAGGAAAAAAGTTGAACTTGGCCAACAGCATTGGTGTTTTAATAGTAATCATCATCATTATCATATCGATAAAAAACAAATAATGCAAGCAACCAAAGTATAAAAAACAAGTCACAGACAGACCGTAACTGCAACACAATAATTATTAATAACTTTAATTCATGGACTTTTTAACTATCATTCTATATCTCAATCGCTATCATTTTCAGGTTTTTAAAGGCCCCCACTTACTTCCATCCAATATTAGGTGGTCTAAAAACTCTATTTTAAAAAGAGCCAGAATCACGTACACTGCCAGAAATAGATGGGTTTTTAGACTAATTGGTACCTGATGCATTCAAACACCAGGTACCTAAAAACTCACCATTTTTTTGCAGCAGGCCGGTGACCAAAATAGATCTCCGAAACCCCTAGGGTATGGGGAGAGGGAGACGTCATGTTAGTTGTAAAAGTTAGAGAATGAATTGAACATAAAGTCAAAACTAAACATATTAAAAGTAGGAAAGCTCAATTGCTGGTATCACCTGTTTTTGGACTGGGCAAGCAACAGAAAAAGCCTTAGTGCATGTCACTTGTATTGGAAACTTGCATTGGAGGCACTGACCCAACCGATCTGGGCTCTAGCTGCCAGGAAGCCTTGTGTCCAACCTACAGTCACCGGATGAAAGAAGTCGGCTAGCATTCTCCTTATGAGCAAATTATGGCCAACTTTATCGAAGGCTTAGGAAAAATCTAAGACCGCTGCAGGAACCATTTGATTTTTGTTGATATAGCTCATAATAATGTCATGCAAAACTGTTGCAAGCTGGGTTGTACATACAAAAGAGCCCTCTTCTGAAACCAACTGCTAGCTGTTATCAAATCAATGAATGTTTCCAGATGAGTAGTTAGCTGACCGCCAACAGTGATACACATGCAAATACTATTAATTTACATACAGCCGAAATTTGAGTTGATGTGCCAAAAGACTCGTAATATATTTTTTCATAATAATGGAGTTTGCAATGAAGAATCATAGTAATAATACTAACTAACATTATCATTACATATTCAATCAATAACAATGATGATGTTCTAAAGATTATTCATTAATTATTATTCATGGCAATGATCATGAAGAATCCAGTTATTGTTATTCATGATCATTAATCATCATCAGCATTATTATTATCAGTAGTACTAATTAATTATTAATAATAATTATAATAGTAACAGCAACAGCAACAACAATATAATATATTATTATCAGAAAAAAATTCGAGAGAAATTAACGTTAAAAATGAAAAGATTGATTGATTTCCACCAGTAAATTAAAATAAGAAACCTTATTAATTATTATTATCATTAATTAACAATAATTATATACATTATTATCATCATAATTATCATTGATTGATTGATTATTATTACTATTAAACAACAATACAGGAAGTGATAGTATGATGATAGTAGTGATGATGAAATAATAATAATGTACAGGATTTCAGGGTGGTGTGGTAGCGTTCACCTGTACAGCGGCCCACAGTAATGAGTGTGTGCAGGCAGTACAGCGTCTTGCCTCTAACAAGCCCAAGGCTAGCAAGTTAAACTGGTCGAACTTGATTTGCAGTGTTGTCAGCTCGTGAGCTGGACACAGCGAGGAGTTGTCACAACTGCCTTGCTTTCCACTGATTTCTAGTTCGGCAGGATGACTATGCAAGGTCGAATTAACAGGTGGAACAATCGTTCCAGTATCACACGCCCTAGGGTAGTGTGCAGTGTAAGTCGATTCGACTGACCACTTTCTAGTGACTATTGCTCGTTCTGCTAATTGACTTGTCCAAGTGGCTGTTGATGTGTGTATCTGCTCAATCTGTATGAATGCACTGTCAGCATGCAATGCTGCTATTGCAATAATCTTTATGTGTTGTGTACTACTGCTGTAGTAATCTTAGTAAGAAGTTTCTGCTAGTCCAATTAGCTTGTCAGCTATTCTTTTGTGTGCGCAAGGTGCTTATTGAAAGGATTCAAAGAAGCAGTGAGAGTGCCATGTTAACTCTGATTTATTGTATACAAAACACACATATTTATACAGGGTAAATTACATAACGTTTGTGCTGCCAACATAGAACAAAAGGTGGTCACACCCACCTGGCCTGATTGGCCTAGACAACAAAAGAAGGGGCAGCACTTCGTAATGGTTGATTAAATATACACATGTGCATTTGTTGACTAAAAAGCTGCCTCTCTTCGCAAAGCTATATAATATGTATGAGATATAAAATGTATGAGTGATTAATAACTAGCTGACTGTTTGTACTGTAAGTAAAATAAGGCCGAAGCCGAACGATTGTTCATAGAACCTGATTAGGTCGAAATGTCCTGGGTCGACTGTTATGGTTGTGCTGCCGGATTCCCCAACAATAATAATTAACAAAGACATAATATGTATAATAACTTTATTATAATAACAAATAATAATAATATTAAATATTATAATAATAAATAAATAATTTATTATTCTTATTATAATAATAATTATAACAATAATAAAAAAATAATAATAACAATAAATTATAATAATGACGCTGCTGCAACTTCAATCACTCACTCTCACTAGTTAGTGGCCATTTACAGTGTACCTTCAAATACCCTCTGTTCATTCTATTGGTTCAGCAGCTATTTTGCAAAACAAACATGGAAAGCAGAAGAAAGTGAAAGTATATCATAGACAAAACTTGCCATAGTAATGATGTTAACTTATTTTACATCACCACCTAAATTCCAAATGACATTCGGAAAATGTGCGGGGCCGAACATGCTGTTCTCAAATATTCGCGAGAGTTTTGTATCATAGTATATATAATCGTTGACGGCGTCGCAAAAAATGCTAATTCAGCTGCCAAATTCAAAGCTTGCGTGATAATAATGATTTCAATGAACGGAAAATTCAATGGTAATGTTTTGTTAACCTTTTTTTCTTAACCAAGCAATGACAGAACTTTGACAACGGGGTCTATCTCTGCTCAACTGAGCAACTTCAAACTTTCGACCTCTCAGGCTATTGTTCTATGTTTCAACTTATTTATTTTTTGTGTGTATTTGTGTATCACCCATGCTCATTGGTTTTTCAAATGAATAGTTAGTGCTTATTGGGTGACCATGTAATTTTACTAATTTTACACGGGAAACTTCTCAACAATGTTTACAAAAAGAGAAAAATGACAGATTTTTGTCTAGTGAGCAAGATTTATTGTTTATCTTGATGCAGTTTACTTTTTTGGCTTAGCTAATGATAGGACAATGTAGCAGTGTTTATTGGTAGCTGTTTTTTTTATCAATTGATCAACTAAAGCTAGCATGGTGGTCAGGAAAAGAAAAATTCATATAAATAAATGAATAGGATAATAATTAACAATAATAATAAATAATAATTATTATTTATTATTGTTATTATATATAATATTACTATCAATCTTCTTCACAATGACAACATTATAATAATGTCTTCATGATGGGTAGAAGTAATAAAATAAATAAAACACTAAAAAACACCATCAGAAATACTAAAAATTTTAATAATAATAATTAATTAATATTGACCCATACCCCATTTATATAAATATCATTATTATTATTATTATTATTATTATTATTATTATTATTATTATTATTATTATTATTATTATTATTATTATTATTATTATTATTATTATTATTATTATTATTATTATTATTATTATTATTATTATTATTATTATTATTATTATTATTATTATTATTATTATTATTATTATTATTATTATTATTATTATTATTATTATTATTATTATTATTATTATTATTATTATTATTATTATTATTATTATTATTATTATTATTATTATTATTATTATTATTATTATTATTATTATTATTATTATTATTATTATTATTATTATTATTATTATTATTATTATTATTATTAATATTATTATTATTATTATTATTATTATTATTATTATTATTATTATTATTATTATTATTATTATTATTATTATTATTATTATTGTTATTATTGTTATTATTGTTATTATTGTTATTATTGTTATTATTGTTATTATTGTTATTATTGTTATTATTGTTATTATTGTTATTATTGTTATTATTGTTATTATTGTTATTATTGTTATTATTGTTATTATTGTTATTATTGTTATTATTGTTATTATTGTTATTATTGTTATTATTGTTATTATTGTTATTATTGTTATTATTGTTATTATTGTTATTATTGTTATTATTGTTATTATTGTTATTATTGTTATTATTGTTATTATTGTTATTATTGTTATTATTGTTATTATTGTTATTATTGTTATTATTGTTATTATTGTTATTATTGTTATTACTGTTATTACTGTTATTACTGTTATTACTGTTATTACTGTTATTACTGTTATTACTGTTATTACTGTTATTACTGTTATTACTGTTATTACTGTTATTACTGTTATTACTGTTATTACTGTTATTACTGTTATTACTGTTATTACTGTTATTACTGTTATTACTGTTATTACTGTTATTACTGTTATTACTGTTATTACTGTTATTACTGTTATTACTGTTATTACTGTTATTACTGTTATTACTGTTATTACTGTTATTACTGTTATTACTGTTATTACTGTTATTACTGTTATTACTGTTATTACTGTTATTACTGTTATTACTGTTATTACTGTTATTACTGTTATTACTGTTATTACTGTTATTACTGTTATTACTGTTATTACTGTTATTACTGTTATTACTGTTATTACTGTTGTTACTGTTGTTACTGTTGTTACTGTTGTTACTGTTGTTACTGTTGTTACTGTTGTTACTGTTGTTACTGTTGTTACTGCTGTTACTGCTGTTACTGCTGTTACTGCTGTTACTGCTGTTACTGCTGTTACTGCTGTTACTGCTGTTACTGCTGTTACTGCTGTTACTGCTGTTACTGCTGTTACTGCTGTTACTGCTGTTACTGCTGTTACTGCTGTTACTGCTGTTACTGCTGTTACTGCTGTTACTGCTGTTATTGCTGTTATTGCTGTTATTGCTGTTATTGCTGTTATTGCTGTTATTGCTGTTATTGCTGTTATTGCTGTTATTGCTGTTATTGCTGTTATTGCTGTTATTGCTGTTATTGCTGTTATTGCTGTTATTGCTGTTATTGCTGTTATTGCTGTTATTGCTGTTATTGCTGTTATTGCTGTTATTGCTGTTATTGCTGTTATTGCTGTTATTGCTGTTATTGCTGTTATTGCTGTTATTGCTGTTATTGCTGTTATTGCTGTTATTGCTGTTATTGCTGTTATTGCTGTTATTGCTGTTATTGCTGTTATTGCTGTTATTGCTGTTATTGCTGTTATTGCTGTTATTGTTGTTATTGTTGTTATTGTTGTTATTGTTGTTATTGTTGTTATTGTTATTATTGTTATTATTGTTATTATTGTTATTATTGTTATTATTGTTATTATTGTTATTATTGTTATTTTTGTTATTTTTGTTAATATCGTTATTATCGTTATTATCGTTATTATCGTTATTATCGTTATTATCGTTATTATCGTTATTATCGTTATTATCGTTATTATCGTTATTATCGTTATTATCGTTATTATCGTTATTATCGTTATTATCGTTATTATCGGTATTATCGTTATTATCGTTATTATCGTTATTATCGTTATTATCGTTATTATCGTTATTATCGTTATTATCGTTATTATCGTTATTATCGTTATTATCGTTATTATCGTTATTATCGTTATTATCGTTATTATCGTTATTATCGTTGTTATCGTTGTTATCGTTGTTATCGTTGTTATCGTTGTTATCGTTGTTATCGTTGTTATCGTTGTTATCGTTATTATCGTTATTATCGTTATTATCGTTATTATCGTTATTATCGTTATTATCGTTATTATCGTTATTATCGTTATTATCGTTATTATCGTTATTATCGTTATTATCGTTATTATCGTTATTATCGTTATTATCGTTATTATCGTTATTATCGTTATTATCGTTATTATCGTTATTATCGTTATTATCGTTATTATCGTTATTATCGTTATTATCGTTATTATCGTTATTATCGTTATTATCGTTATTATCGTTATTATCGTTATTATCGTTATTATCGTTATTAGCGTTATTATCGTTATTAGCGTTATTATCGTTATTATCGTTATTATCGTTATTATCGTTATTATCGTTATTATCGTTATTATCGTTATTATCGGTATTATCGGTATTATCGGTATTATCGGTATTATCGGTATTATCGGTATTATCGGTATTATCGGTATTATCGGTATTATTATTATTATTATTATTATTATTATTGGTATTATTGGTATTATTGGTATTATTGGTATTATTATTATTATTATCGTTATCGTCATCGTCATCGTCATCGTCATCGTCATCGTCATCGTCATCGTCATCGTCATCGTCATCGTCATCGTCATCGTCATCGTCATCGTCATCGTCATCGTCATCGTCATCGTTATTATTATTGTTATTATTATTGTTATTATTATTGTTATTATTATTGTTATTGTTATTGTTGTTATTATTGTTATTATTATTGTTATTATTATTGTTATTATTATTGTTGTTAATATTATTGTTATTAATATTGTTATTAATATTGTTATTATTATTATTGTTATTATTATTATTGTTATTATTATTATTGTTATTATTATTATTGTTATTATTATTATTGGTATTATTATTATTGGTATTATTATTATTGGTATTATTATTATCGGTATTATTATTATCGGTATTATTATTATCGGTATTATTATTATCGGTATTATTATTATCGGTATTATTATCGGTATTATTGTTATCGGTATTATTGTTATCGGTATTATTGTTATCGGTATTATTGTTATCGGTATTATTGTTATCGGTATTATTGTTATCGGTATTATTGTTATCGGTATTATTGTTATCGGTATTATTGTTATCGGTATTATTGTTATTGGTATTATTGTTATTGGTATTATTGTTATTGTTATTGTTGTTGTTATTGTTGTTGTTATTGTTGTTGTTGTTGTTATTGTTGTTGTTGTTGTTGTTGTTGTCGCTGTCCCTGTCGCTGTCGCTGTCGCTGTCGCTGTCGCTGTCGCTGTCGCTGTCGCTGTCGCTGTCGCTGTTGCTGTTGTTGTTGTTGTTGTTATTGTTATTATTATTATTATTAATGTACTACTAATAAATTTAATAATTATTAAAAAAAATTAGTAATAAAAATGATAGTAGAAGCTTAGTAGCAAAGCTAAAGCAAATAATAATAATAATAAAAAATAATGATTATTATTATCGATTATATTCTTACTGCTACTAGGTTACTGCCATTATTTTTATTATTATTCTTATTAATGATAATAATGATTATTATTACATGATGATTATGGTGATATATATAAATGGGAACTTGTCAATATTAATAATTATTATTATTTTATGGTGTTGTTCCGGGTTTAATTTATTATTATTTATTAATCTTAATGGCCTATATGACAATATTATTATTGTAATACACAAGGTTTTATCAAACATTATTTTACTTTTAGTTTTTTGTTGATTTTTTGGGTGGGACAAGAGGTATGTATTTTACCTTAGATTATTTTTGCAGACATTGATCACTTGAAGTAAAAAATTGCCTCAGTAGTTGGATAACAGTGTGTTAATGTGTGTGGTTACACAGATTACAGCAACCTGCTGTATATTTTTCATTAATCGATTTGCCAATGGTGTCTTCCATCAACTACTACTACCCTTTAATTTTAGATGAGTGCTGCGTTTTGTGCTTAGCCAATCAATAGCATGTAATTTTCACCCCAAATATAGAGAGCAATAAAGAAAAATATTTCTTGGTATAATCGTAATGATAATAATAACCCAAACAATAATAGGATAAGACTTCTTTAAACTCAGAATTTAACAAAGTGTTTAGGGTGGAGCAACAAAAAAAATTTGATTTGCAGATAACAAAAAGCTGGTTATTTGGCTCAATTGGGAATAAGTTTTGTGGTCTGAAATGCTTTGCAATGTCCATGCCAGCACTGAATTTTGCAAAATTTTCTGCTCGCGCGGGGCATAAGCGGGGGAGGGGTGCCCGCAACCCACCCCTCCCCCGCACCCCTTCCCCTCCCACCCAATGGCAGAACCACTTTTTGAATCAACACTACAGCCCTGATTGATTTGATCGGTCCCATTTTCATGCAAACTTTTTCTTTTCTATTTCATTTAAGCCTATAAATGAATTTGTTGTTTCCAACTCTCAATGTCATCTTTCTGTTTGATCTGTGAAATTTTGTCATTTTTTTTCAACAGCGAAGAAAATACATCTTAGAAACCAGCAAGCCTGCTGCGTCCAAGTTAGTGTGGTAGATTTTTGTAGCACCCGCATGCACACTTGTCCACAAACTGTTCTGGCATAAAGTCCAATCACTTTGGGAGCAAAATTCTTGCTAGCTGATTAATGACAGAGTTTAATCACCTTAGAGTGATGTTGTGGTGGATCTTGGTAGAACACATACCCAGCGCACTTTTACTAACCTAAAGGTGACTCTGACTGAAGCTATCAGTCAGATAAACACCCCAAGGTGATGAGTCAGAGAGCCATTACCCCAGTTTGACAAGAAGGGCTCACCTTACTGGCTCTGCAGACATTAGACCGGCCCTGCAGTTTTACTTACCGGCCCTGCAACTTTACTTACTTGCCCTGCAGCTTTAGCTACCAACCCTTGCGGTGACCTCTACCGGCCCTGCAATGACATACCAGGCTGGCAACAAGATTGTCACTGTAGCCAGAGATTCCAAAGAAACCTGAGTCAATACACAGAACGTATCCATGACCTATTTACTTCTACATTCTATCTATCTTGGATCTAAGGCTGTGAGAGACTGAGGACTTACAGTATAGTATTATTCCTTGCCACTAGGTACCTTGTACATTTATTGTTGTGCAGTTTATTGTGCATTATTATCTTGATTGGTTAAATCACTTCCTAATATGTCTTATTGGCTAGACTTAGCGTGATGCAATGCACTACCTGCCACCAGCCTATGCAAGGCTGGATTTACTCGTGAACATTGCCACTTATCACATACTGCTGCTGTTGTCAACTACTCTAGGCGATTGCCTCCCTAGAGCATGATATGTCGAAGAAGGAATGTATTTATTACCTAAACTTTACCTAGTTTGTCTGAGCCGAGGGCTCACTAGTAGTGAAATTCTTACCGACTTCTCTGTTGTACCCTGAAGGTCTGACCGACATTGCAATGCCACTTTGAGAAGGTTGCTGCTTTGCTGTTCCATGAGCTGAACGCTGTGGACGGCTGTTTGTCAGCAGACGGTAGTGGGAACCCTACCAGCATAATCCACTACAATATATCAACCTACCCGCAATTTCTGACAAAGTTAATGTCTAACTTTAATCTTCAGTTACTCCTTCTCAGAAATTACTCACAAAGTTTCTACTGAAATACCAGATATCACCCCTATTCACGCCGGAGTGTACTTTTATATTAATCATTCCCAGTGTTTAATCACCTGTTTATTCCTAAGTGTTTTTTCTGTGACGGTACCTGGCGCCAGCCAACATAAATGCACTTGGAACCAGAAGAACATTACTGTCCTTAGACACCATGACAGGCATCTGCTCTTACTATACTACTTACCGTATTGCTGAAAAGTTCTAGAACTGAAGTACTTCCTTGCTTTTTGAAGACGCCGGCCCTCATATAACTAGTTTCATGCAGTAAGCTGCCTCTAGATCAAATGAAAATGATTGAAGGAAAGATTGCATCAAAAGCGGAGTTTTTGAGCAGAGATTTTGTAAACAGCACAATTTTTTCATATGAAAGCTAAATTAATTTTTAGTTTTTCTCCACATGGAAAATTAACTAATTTTTGTCTTTGTTATACTCAAAGAACTTGCAAAAGTGACATGCAGTTTGCTTAAAAAAAGGGTTTTTGATAAAACTTTTTGCTCAACCAATTCCGTTTGATCTAGAGACAGGTTACTTGGCGCAACTTCAGCTACATATATAGAGAGAGCATCAAGTCCAGCCTAGCATCTGAGAGAGCAACTTTTAGTGGATCCAGTGGGACTTTTTAGTAATCAGGCAAGACAACAACAAACTTATTTCACAGTTGTTGAATAATTCAACTAGTCGCGTTGGGGAAAGGGTGTTCTCCTATATTGCGTGATTATTTTCTCTGAAAAATGTGAAGTCTTTTGGCATTGATAAAGTTAAAATTTTTTTCTATTCATCATTATTTTTATTAATGTTGTTATTGTTATTATTGTTATTGTACAGGAAATACACAGCACGACGCTTGTAACATAGTAGACATTATAGCGAGTCAAATTGTATCATGTGTATCATCATTATTATTACTTAAAACCTCGAACTTTTTACCTTTTGTACAGTGATGGCATGTTTAAGGCTATGACTGTAGTACCACCCTAAATGTAACATAACCCTTTACATAAATACAGCTGCTATGCCTCTCACTAACCAGTGAACACCGCGTGGCATTGCTGGACAATTCTTTCTAAGAATAAAGATAGCTCACACTCACTCAAGCTTTATGTTTGAATAATTGGCAACTTACAGTTACTACTCTAGAAGGCAACCAGCTCTGACGACCTATTAGGCCTGGCAGCACTAGTGTTGACTGACGAGTGGTAGGCTTGAGGCGGACTTGCCTGGCAGACTCCCGCCTAACACGGCCTACTTTCTAGCAGTTATGCAGAAGGGCGGACGCTGAGACGGCCGAGCTGATAGCAAGCTTGTCTGGAGAGACAGACAACTCTGCTACCTAGAGGTGGTGCAGGTGCGCTACCTTTTGTAACTAGTGACGTTACCACAGAAACCTGCACATTATTGTTGTGATTATTTTTATTGTTGTTTTTTTTATTATTTTTACCATTGTTAATATTTTTATTATTTTTATTGTTACAATTATTTTTACTATTGTTATTGTGCAGGATTTCACTGTGGGGGGATGTACGTGGTAGCTTGGCCTACCTGCACAGCCTCCCTAAGTCACTGATGGCTTTCTGATGCATCAGCAGCAATACAACCCGCCCACAAGTCGACAATCTCCCTAGCAATAGTGGTCGACCATTGCAAGTTGATGCCGAACTATCTGTTGTATTGACCGTTCTGAGATCAAGACAGTGGCCGAACTTTGAGGGTCGGATTAGCTAAGGCTATTTCGGACCGGCAGAGGTTCTGTGTACTGCTTATCTGTTACTACTTGCAGCGCAGCGCGCTGAATGTATGTGCATGTACTGTGTGCAATTGAAGCTATTGTTTATTAGACAAAGAGCTTCTGAGAGTGTACAAGACTTAACTCTGACTTTATTCGTAGCTTACATGAGTATTTATAAAAAGGAGTACAAAAGAGTTTAGGTACAACAAAGGAGGTCACGCCCGATACACTTGATTGGCCATGTTTAGCAAATAGAAAGGTAGTAGGTGTGTAGTAGGTAAAATGGTTGAGTAAGCACATAATGATAAATACAGTGATGACATGGCATACAACGATTCTACAGAGAACGTTAGCATAGAGTTAATAGGTAATGGCGCCGTCCGTCACATTATTGTTATTAATTTTATTGTTTTCATTGTTGGTATTATTTTTATTATCATTATTGTTGTTATTATTTTTATCATTTCTTTTGTTGTTTTTGTTGCTAATTTTGCTATTGTTGTTGTTGTTGCTATTGTTGCTTTTGTTGCTATTGATTCTATTGTTGCTATTGGTGCTATTGTTGCTATTGTTGCTATTGTTGTTATTGTTGTTATTGTTGTTGTTTTTATTGTTAGCCATACAGATATAATCTGTATGGCTATTGTTTTAGTAGGTTTTCTTATTATTATTTTTCTTTCGCCGCATTCTAACCACTAGATTTCAATTTCTGTCTTCTTCTATAACTACAGATTCGCTGATTAGAACTCTCTAAAAAGTAGTTGGTTACGTAGGGGTACATCTGGAGATTAACGAAATATTTTTTTTCAAGTTAAAAAAGTTACCACGTCACAGCTATTCCACTTTTCGCACGCCTCTTCAACAGTCATTTTCGTTCAATAAATGCTGAATAACTCGGTCACTGTTCATCAAAATTGCATGATATTTATATGGGGGTGTGCAGCTATGGTAGATGTACACAGGCATCAAAAGTTTTCAATAGTAAATCTACAAGTTTTTCAAGGAGAAGCAATTTTTAATGATTTTCAGAAAATTTGAACTTTTTTGCTGGAAGAAATTCCAATCTAAACTGTTAAAATACAAGTAGATATGGCATGTTTTCCCACAGGAGGGTCCTATTACGACGTTATGTCATGACACGACGTTGTTGAGTGAACTGCAGTTTGATCAACAACGTCGCGTCATGACACAACGTCATAGTCTGCTGGAAGAAATTCCAATATAAACTGTTGGAATACAAGTAGATATGGCAGGTTTTCTCACAGGAGAGGCCTATTAGGACTTCAAGTCATGACACGACGTCTTTAAGCAAGCAGCAGTTTGATCAACAACGTTGTGAACTGAGCTGCGTAATGACACAATGTCATAGTCTGCTCAACCGAATAGAGGCATTAGCATTGAGTAACTTGGAATGTTGCCAAGTGCATGTGTACTTTGACAGACCATTTAAAGAGTTGCCTGCCACGTCGGAGAAGACAACTCCAAACGAAACACTTATATTGCTCTTTAACTTTTGAACCGTTTGTCGCAAGTCACTAAAACTTTTTTTAATCAAAGCCATGAGTGCATGTTTTACAGCCAATAATGAAGCATACATTGCTTTCACACCACTGCACGCTCTTCCATGAAAACGCAAAGCAATACCAGTTTTCATTGGTTCTTACGTTGTTCATAACCGATCTTGGAAGACACATTGATTCAGTCGCATTGACTAACATTCCAAAAAAAAAATGAACAGTAGTAATATATGAGCAGAACTGGGTTGCTTATGTTTTTTGATGTTAAACATTATACAGAGAGGACAACTTTTAAGTTATATGTGCATTTATCGTCAATATGCACAGCTTGTCTGATCTAAATGTTATATTCTGTCACTACAGCAATTGCCTAAAAACTTTGAAAGATTTGTTGAGAGGGTAACTCCTAAAATAAACCAGTTTCCGTCTTGACAAGGGAAGTTAGTCGTATAAAGACAACTTGATGCAATCATAAGTACTCAAGCCATGAGCTGCTTATTTGGAAAGCTGCCAAGTTTCTTTGAATAATGCGTTTTAAATCAGATACCGAGAGGATAACTCCTCAAAAAATGCATTTTGCTCCAGAACTTTTGAACCGTAAGTTGAATTTGAACAATTTTTTTTTTCGTCGAACCGTGCATCTGTATGGCTTTTATTTTCTCTACAGAGAAAACATTTTAGTCTAGTTATTATTATTATTATTATTATTTTTCTTTCGCGAACTTTCTTCTTCTATAACTACAGATTCGCTGATCGGAATTCTCTAAAAAATAGTTGGTTACGTAGGGACACATCTGAAATTTTATGAAAGTATTTTTCTCGAGTTAAGAAAGTAACGGTGTCACAGCTATTCCACTTTCCGCAAGCCTCTTCAACAGCTATTTTTGTTCAATAAATGCTAAATAGCTCTGTCACTTTTCATCAAAACTGCATGATTTTTATATGGGGGTGTGCAGCTATGGTATATGTACACAGGCATCAACAGTTTTCAATAGTAAGTTTACAAGTTTTTCAAGGAGAGGCAATTTTTAATGATTTTGAGAAAATTTGAACTTTTTTGCTGGAAGAAATTCCAATTTAAACTGTTGAAATTACAGGTAGATATGGCGTGTTTTCTCACAGGAGGGGCCTATTAGGACGTTATGTCATGACACAACGTTGTTGAGTGAACTGCAGTTTGATCAAGGACGTTGCGTCATGACACACGGTCATAGTCTGCTGGAAGAAATTCCAATATAAACTGTTGGAATACAAGTAGATATGGCAGGTTTTCTCACAGGAGAGGCCTATTAGGACTTTAACTCATGACACGACGTCTTTAAGCAAGCAGCAGTTTGATCAACGTCGTTGTGAAGTGAGCTGTGTAATGACACAACGTCATAGTCTGCTCAAACGAATAGAGCCATGAGCATTGAGTAACCTACTTGGAATGTTGCCAAGTGCATGAGTACTTTGACATACCATTTAGAGAGTTGCCTGCCATCTCGGAGAAGATAACTCCGAACAAAACACTTATATTGCTCTTTAACTTCTGAACCGTTTGTCGCAAGTCACTAAAACTTTTTTTAATCAAAGCCATGTGTGCATGTTTTACAGCCAATAATGCCGCATACAATGGTTTCACACCACAACACGCTCTTCCATTTAAACTCAAAGAAATACCAGTTTTTATTGGTTCTTACGTTGATCATAACCGATCTTGGAAGACACATTGATTCAGTCACATTGACTAACATTCCGAAAAAATAATGAACAGTAGTAATATATGAGCAGAACAGGGTTGTTTATGTTTTTGAATGTTAAACATTCTACAGAGAGGACAACTCTTAGGTTGCATCTAAATATATCATCAAATTGCGCAGCTTCTCTCATCAAAATATTATGTTCTGTCACTATAGTAACTGCCTGAAACTTTGAAAGTTTTGTTGAGAGGGTAACTCCTAAAATAAACCAGTTTCCGTCTTGACAAGGGAAGTTAGTCGTGTAAAAACAACTGGATGCGTTCATAATCATTCAAACCATGAGCTGTTTACTTGGAAAGCTGCCAAATTGTTTTGCATCATGTAATTTCATTAATAGCTGCGTTTTCCATCAGATACCGAGAAGATAACTCCTCAAAAATCGCATTTTTCTCCATAACTTTCGAACCGTAAGTCGAAAATGGATCATTTTTTTTTCGTCAGACTGAGCATCTGTATGGCTTTTAATTTTTCTACAGAAAAAATAATCTTTTCTAGTTTTTTTATTGTTTTTATTGCTTTTATTGTTTTAGTTGGTTTTATTAGCCATACAGATATAATCTGTATGGCTATTGTTAGCCATACAGATATAATCTGTATGGCTATTGTTTTAGTAGGTTTTATTATTATTTTTCTTTCGCCGCATTCTAACCACTAGATTTCAGTTTCTGTCTTCTTCTATAACTACAGATTCGCTGATTAGAACTCTCTAAAAATTAGTTGGTTACGTAGGGGTACATCTGGAGATTAACGAAATATTTTTTCTCAAGTTAAAAAAGTTACCACGTCACAGCTATTCCACTTTTCGCACTCCTCTTCAACAGTCATTTTCGTTCAATAAATGCTGAATAACTCTGTCACTTTTCATCTAAACTGCATGATATTTATATGAGGGTGTGCGGATATGGTAGATGTATACAGGCATCAAAAGTTTTCAATAGCAAGTTTACAAGTTTTTCAAGGAGAGGCAATTTTTAGTGATTTTCAGAAAATTCGAACTTTTTCACTGGAAGAGATTCCGTTCTAAACTGTTGTAATACAAGTAGATATGGCATGTTTTCCCACAGCAGGGGCCTATTACGACGTTATGTCATGACACAACGTTGTTGAGTGAACTGCAGTTTGATCAAGGACGTCGTGTCATGACACAACGTCATAGTCTGCTGGAAGAAATTCCAATATAAACTGTTGGAATACAAGTAGATATGGCAGGTTTTCTCACAGGAGAGGCCTATTAGGACTTTAAGTCATGACACGACGTCTTTAAGCAAGCAGCAGTTTGATCAACGTCGTTGTGAAGTGAGCTGTGTAATGACACAACGTCATAGTCTGCTCAAACGAATAGAGCCATGAGCATTGAGTAACCTACTTGGAATGTTGCCAAGTGCATGAGTACTTTGACATACCATTTAGAGAGTTGCCTGCCATCTCGGGGAAGATAACTCCGAACAAAACACTTATATTGCTCTTTAACTTTTGAACCGTTTGTCGCAAGTCACTAAAAGTTTTTTTAATCAAAGCCATGTGTGCATGTTTTACAGCCAATAATGCCGCATACAATGGTTTCACACCACAACACGCTCTTCCATTTAAACTCAAAGAAATACCAGTTTTTATTGGTTCTTACGTTGATCATAACCGATCTTGGAAGACACATTGATTAAGTCACATTGACTAACATTCCGAAAAAATAATGAGCAGTAGTAATATATGAGCAGAACAGGGTTGTTTATGTTTTTGAATGTTAAACATTCTACAGAGAGGACAACTCTCAGGTTGCATGTAAATATATCATCAAATTGCGCAGCTTCTCTCATCAAAATATTATGTTCTATCACTATAGTAACTGCCTGAAACTTTGAAAGTTTTGTTGAGAGGGTAACTCCTAAAATAAACCAGTTTCCGTCTTGACAAGGGAAGTTAGTCGTGTAAAAACAACTGGATGCGTTCATAATCATTCAAACCATGAGCTGTTTACTTGGAAAGCTGCCAAATTGTTTTGCATCATGTAATTTCATTAATAGCTGCGTTTTCCATCAGATACCGAGAGGATAACTCCTCAAAAATTGCATTTTTCTCCATAACTTTCGAACCGTTAGTCGAAAATGGATCATTTTTTTTCCGTCAGACTGAGCATCTGTATGGCTCTTAATTTTTCTACAGAAAAAATAATCTTTTCTAGTTTTAGTAGGTTTTATTATTTTTCTTTCGCGCACTCTAACCACTAAATTTCAGTTTCTGTCAGCTTCTATAACTACTGATTCACTGATCAGAACTCTACAATAATTAGTTGGTTACGTAGGGGCACATCTGGAAATTAACGAAATAGTTTTTTTCAAGTTGAGAAAGTCATCATGTCACAGCTATTCCACTTTCCGCACGCCTCTTCAATAGCCAATTTTGTTCAATAAGAGGTGAATAACACTGTCACTTTTCATCTAAAATGCATGATATTTATATGAGGGTGTGCGGCTATGGTAGATGTATACAGGCATCAAAAGTTTTCAATAGCAAGTTTACAAGTTTTTCAAGGAGAGGCAATTTTTAATAATTTTCAGAAAATTTGAAGTCTTACCAGAAGAAATTCCAATTTAAACTGTTGGAATACAAGTAGATATGACATGTTTTCTCACAGAAGGAGCCTATTACGACGTTATGTCATGACACGAGGTTGTTGAGTGAACTGCAGTTTGATCAACAACGTCGCGTCATGACACAATGTCATAGTCTGCTCAAACGCATAGAGGCATTAGCATTGAGTAACTTACTTGGAATGTTGCCAAGTGCATGTGTACTTTGACAGACCATTTAGAGAGTTGCCTGCCATCTCGGAGAAGATAACTCCAAGCAAAACCCTTAAATTTCTATTTAACTTTTGAACCGTTTGTCGCAAGTCACTAAAACTTCTTTTAATCAAAGCCATGTGTGCATGTTTTACAGCCAATATTGCGACATAACGTGATTTCACACTACAACATTTTCTTCCGTTAAAACTCAAAAAAATACCAGTTTTTATTGGTACTAACGTTGATCATAACCGATCATGGAAGACACTTCAATTCAGTCACATCGACTAACATTCCGCAAAAAATAATGAATGAACAGTAGTAATATATGAGCAGAACTGTGTTGTTTGTGTGTGTTAATGCTAAACATTATACAGAGAGGACAACTCCTAAGTTATATTTACATACATCATCAAATTGCGCAGCTTGTCTCATCTTAATGTTATGTTCTGTCACTATAGTGACTGCCTGAACACTTTAAAAGTTTTGTTGAGAGAGGTAACTCTAAAAATAAGCCAGTTTCCGTCTTGACAAGGGAAGTTAGTCGTGTAAAAACAACCTGATGGGTTCATAATCATTCAAATCATGAGCTGCTTACCTGGAAAGCTGCCAAAATACTTTGCATCATTAAATTTCATTGATAGCTGCGTTTTCAATCAGATACCGAGAGGATAACTCCTCAAAAAGTGCATTTGCTCCATTACTTTCGAGCCGGAAGTCGAATTTGAACAATTTTTTTTTCGTTTAACTGTGCATCTGTATGGCTTTCAATTTCTCTACAGAGAAAATAACTTTTTCTAGTTATTATTATTATTATTCTTATTACTAATATTATTATTATTTTTCTTTCGCCGAACTTTCTTCTTCTATAACTACAGATTCGCTGATCAGAACTCTCTAAAAATTAGTTGGTTACGTAGGGACACATCTGAAATTTTATGGAAGTATTTTTCCCGAGTCAAAAAAGTCATGGTGTCACAGCTATTCCAGTCTCCGCAAGCCACTTCAACAGCCATTTTTGTTCAATAAATGCTAAATAGCTCTGTCACTTTTTATCAAAACTGCCTGATTTTTATATGGGGGTGTGCAGCTATGGTAGATGTACACAGGCATCAAAAGTTTTTAATAGTAAGTTTACAAGTTTTTTGAGGAGAGGCAATTTTTAATAATTTTCAGAAAATTTGAACTTTTTTGCTGGAAGAAATTCCAATCTAAACTGTTGAAATACAAATAGATATGGCATGTTTTCCCACAGGAGGGGCCTATTATGATGTTATATCATGACACGACGTTGTTAAGTGAACTGCAGTTTGATCAACAACGTCGCGTCATGACACAACGTCATAGTCTGCTGGAAGAAATTCCAATATAAACTGTTGGAATACGAGTAGATATGGCAGGTTTTCTCACAAGAGAGGCCTATTAGGACTTTAAGTCATGACACGATGTCTTTAAGCAAGCAGCAGTTTGAGCAACAAGGTTGTGAACTGAGCTGCGTAATGACACAACGTCATAGTCTGCTCAAACGAATAGAGGCATTAGCATTGAGTAACTTATTTGGAATGTTGCCAAGTGCATGTGTACTTTGACAGACCATTTAGAGAGTTGCCTGCCTCCTCAGAGAAGACAACTCCGATTGAAACACTTATATTGCTCTTCAACTTTTGAACCGTTTTTCGCAAGTCACTAAAACTTTTTTTAATCATAGCCATGTGTGCATGTTTTATAGCCAATAATGCCGCATACAATGGTTTCACACCACTCACGCTCTTCCATGAAAACGCAAAGCAACACCAGTTTTTATTGGTTCTTACGTTGTTCATAACCGATCTTGGAAGACACATTGATTCGGTCACATTGACTAACATTCTGAAAAAAAATGAACATTGTAATATATGAGCAGAACTGGGTTGCTTATGTTTTTGGATGTTAAACATTATACAGAGAGGACAACTTTTAAGTTATATGCACAGCTTGTCTGATCTAAATGTTATATTCTGTCACTACGGTAATTGCCTAAAAACTTTGAAAGATTTGTTGGGAGGGTAACTCCTAAAATAAACCAGTTTCCGTCTTGACAAGGGAAGTTAGTCGTATAAAGACAACTTGATGTGTTCATAATCATTCAAACCATGAGCTGCTTACTTCGAAAGCTGCCAAGTTTCTTTGTATCATGTAATTTCATTAATAGCTGCGTTTTAAATCAGATGCTGAGAGGACAACTCCTCAAAAAAACGTATCTTGCTCCAGAACTTTTGAACCGTGAATCGAATTTTAATAATTTTTTTTTCGTTGAACAGTGCATCTGTATGGCTTTTATTTTCTCTGCAGAGAAAACATTTTAGTCTAGTTATTATTCTTATTATTCATTTTCTTTCGCCGAAGTTTCTGCTTCTATAACTCCAGATTCGCTAATCAGAACTCTATAAAAATCAGTTGGTTACGTAGCGGCATTTCTCAAAATTTATGAAAATTTCAAGTCAATAAAATCACCACGTCACAGCTATTCCACTTTCCTCACGCCTCTTCAACAGCCATTTTTGTCGAATAAATGCTAAGTAACTCTGTAACTATTCGTCAAAATTGCATGATTTTTATATGAAGGTGTGCGGCTATGCTTGATACACGCAAGCGTCAACAGTTTTCGATTGCAAGTTTACAAGTCTTTCGAAGAGAACCATTTTTCAGTGATTTTCGGAAACTTTAATTTTTTAACTGGAAGAAATTCCAATCTAAACTGTTGTAATACAAGTAAATATGGCAGGTTTTGTCCCAGGAGGGGCCTATTACGACGTTATGTCATGACACGATGTTGTTGAGTGAACTGCATTTAGATCAACGACGTCATGCAGTTAGCTGCGTCATGACACAACTTCATAGTCTGCTCAAACGAATAGAGGCATTAGCATTAACCAGCTTGCTTGGAATGTTGCCAAGTGAATGTGTCCTTTTACAGACCATTTAGAAAGTTGCCTGCCATCTCAGAGAAGAAACTTCCTAACAGAACCCTTATATTACTCTTTAACTTTTGAACCATTTGTCGGAAGTCACTAAAACTGTTTTTAATCATAACCATGTGTGCATGTTTTACAGCAAATAATGCAGTATACAGTGGTTCCACACCACAACACTTTCTTCCATTAAAACTCAAAGCAATACCAGTTTTTACTGGTTCTTACGTTGATCATAACCGATCTTGGAAAAAACTTCCATTCAGTCACATCGACTAACATTCCGCAAAAAGTAATGAATGAACAATAGTAATATAAGAGCAGAACTGGGTTGTTTATGTTTTTGAATGTTAACTAATCTACAGAGAGGACAACTCCTAAGTTATATGTACATGTATCATCAAATTGCGGAGCTTGTCTCATCTAAATTTTATATTCTGTCACTATAGTAATTGCCTAAAATCTTTGAAAGTTTTGTTGAGAGGGTAACTCCAAAAATAAACCAGGTTTCCGTCTTGACAAGGAAAGTTAGTCGTATAAAAACAACTTGATGCAATCATAACTACTCAAGCCATGACCTGCTTATTTGGAAAGCTGCCAAGTTTCTTTGTATCATGTGACTTACTAATAATTGCTTTATAATTTGGATACCGAGAGGATAACTCCTCGAAAATTGCATTTTTCTCCGTAACTTTTGAACCGCTTGTCAGTTTTCAATAATTTTTTCTTTGTCAGAACTTGTATCTGTATGGCTTTCAATTTCTCTACAGAGAAAATATTTTTTTCTAGTTATTATTATTATTTTTCTTTCTTGAACTTTCTGCTTCTATAACTACAGATTCGCTGATCGGAACATTCTAAAAAATAATTTGGTAACGTAGAGGACACATCTGAGCTTTTATGAAAGTATTTTTCTTGAGTTAAGAAAGTCACGGTGTCACAGCTATT
>CALYOO010000565.1:0-22174 GCA_945261195.1 Cryptosula pallasiana
AAAGCTAATCATTGTCTTAGCGAGTGTAAGGATACTCTTAAAGAGTTTACTAGCTTAGCTGATAAAGGATTAGTTCTTGAATTGGGTAGCTATGTTACTGATTTAGAACATGGCATACTCAAAGCCGAGCTAATTGTAAGTAAATCCAACACTGCGCAGCTGCACGAGCAAGACGATGCTTTGAATGAACCTAATGGTGAAAAACTTTCTTTGACCTCTGATAGTGGGCGGGCTTTCCCGGGGTCCTCTGCTGATACTTATGTGCGTGGCTCTGCTGCTTCTGGCCCGAACGCCTCAGGAAGGCTAACCGACTCGGGTGTTCGTTTTTCAGTTGCGCATGAAATTGAAAGCGAGCAAAATAGGCCTATGTTTAATTCTACAACATACAGCACTTTACCACATTAGTCTTGTACTGGCCGAAGGTACAAACAGGCTCCTATACCATCATTTGATGGTGATAGGTCCAAATGGGGTGAGTTTAAATCTCTTTGGTTAAGATATGCTGATAGTGAGTACCAACATGAAAGTGACAAAGCTTATGCACTCAGTTTAGCTTTAAAAGGTAAGGCCAAGGCTTTAATTAAATCTATTAGGTCGGACCAACAGAATGCTCATAAACGTATGTTAGAGAGACTAGATAAAGTCTATAGTGATGTTAGTCACTCACTACAATATTGTTATAACTATTTAAAGAGTCTCAAATCAGTAAAAGAGAGGGATTACTCTTCTCTTGTTGAATTTATTGGAGATGTAGAATCTGTATATAGTCAGCTAGGTGATATTAAGCAGCTTAGTGCTATAACCATGTATCAAATAGATGAGATATCTGATCTCCCTCACTCGATAGAACGAGAGTGGCTTAAAGTGTATCGGGGCTTAGATGAACAGAGTAAAGTTCATCCGTTTTCTGCTTTCATGGATTTTCTAGATAATGAACGAGATATTGCTTTTCGTAAAAGTGAGCGCAAATCACTAAAACCTGATCACTCTATGAAACATGTCAAAACTCTTCAGAGCCAATTTCAGCATTGCTCTAATTATGCCTCTTCTTGTGATAACAATCAACTTTTTTGTGTCATTCACAAGCTCAATCATACTCATAGTACAGCTTTTTGTAGAAATTTTAAGTCAATGTCAAGAGTTAATAAGCTTGAATCTTTGAGAAAATTTAAATGTTGCTTCAGATGTTTTGGCAATCACTTTAGAAATGACTGTACAGTGAATGATTCATGTACCATTTGCAAAGGCACTGATCATCATGTTTTGTTGTGTAAAGGTCAGATAAATAAAAGTCATCAACCTAACAAAACTATCTCTAGTGATAATAAACCTAAGTCTTCTCATGCACAGGCCGAGTGCAATGCAAGTGGAAATGCTACTTATTCAATCTATCCCATCTCAGAAGTTCAAGCTCCAGACAGACAGCATACAGCTGTAGTATTTTTTGATGGAGGCTCCAGTGCCTCATACATTACTCATAGGGCTGCTAATCGCTTACACGCAAAGAAATTGGATTCTTTCGTCTTAGATGTGTCTACCATGGGTGGAATCAGGACAAAGTATAACACTTGCCGGTATAAGGTTCTATTAAGAGTAACTGATGGAAATCTGCACAAGATACTTGCTTATGGAATGGAAAACATTACAGGACAGTGGAACCACTTGATGTAGGAGTTTTGGAACAACTGTTTCCAGAAAGGAAAGTGGCAGGATTAAAACGTAGAAGTTCAGAGGTGGATATTCTCTTGGGAAACGATCACTGTGGCCTGCATCCAGAGAATGTTTTGGAAACAGCTGGCAATCATCTGAGGCTAGTGGAAGGCTTGCTGGGCTGCACCGTTCAGGGAACACATACCAAGCTTTTGAAGACCACATCCATGCTTAACATTTAGATGTTGACAGCATAGGCAACATATCACAAGTCTGGGATGAGAGACACGTAAAAGACAGCCATCATGAGTTGAAGGCTTACACACAATCTAACTTAGCAGTATGTAAAGAGGATGTCAATCAGTTTATCCGAGGAGAGGAAATGGGTACAGAGATAAATCCTAAATGCGGAAGTTGCAAATGCTCAAAATGTCCAGTGGTTGGACACTCATACCCATTCATGGAACAACAAGAGTTGGATCTCATTAGAAGGAATCTTACATATGATGAAGACAATAAAAAATGGATTACTACATACCCGTGGACTAAAGACCCTCACACGCTTCCAGACAACTATTTCTCAGCTTTGGCAACACTCAAGAATACAGAAAAGACACTTAAAATGGACTCAATGTGGGCAAAGACATATTCTGATCAGATAGGAGACATGGTACAGCGGCAAGTGGCTCGCAAACTTACCGAGACAGAACTAGAACAATGGGTAGGACCAAAGTTTTATATTAGTCATCTCGCAATAAAAAACCCGAAATCATCATCTACTCCCGTTAGAATTATATTCAGCAGTAGTCAAGTATTTAGAGGAGTATCATTGAACTCGTATCTTGCCAAAGGTCCAGATTCATATTTGAATAACCTGATAGGTATTCTACTCAGGTGGCGTGAGGGCTCAGTAGCAATGGTAGCGGACATTAGAAAAATGTATAACGACATTTTCATTGAAGAAACTGAACAACACACACACAGATTTCTATGGCGTAATCTTCAGGACAGAGAGCCAGATGTCTATGTGATATTGCGTGTGAACATGGGGGACAGACCGGCTGGGGCCATAAGCACAGAGGCTCTGTACAAAACTGCAGATTTGTTTCAGGATAAACACCCAGGTGTTGCTAGGTTATTACGTACTTCAACTTACGTTGATGACATCGTGAATTCTGTTTCATGTCAGGAGTCAGCTCTGCAATTAGCATCAGACACCAACACAGTCTTAGGGCAAGCAGGATTTGAAACCAAAAGTCGGCTATTTAGTGGAGAGGGTGCTGCACGCATAAACTTGGATCCTCCTCCGTCAAACAGAACTGAAAATGTCACTAGGGTGTTGGGTGTCACCTGGGAAACTGTATCGGATACAATTATGTTTAACGTCAATGTGAATTTTTCCAAGAAAAGGGGAGGCCTCTACATAGAACCAGATCTCAAACCAGAGGAGATATCATATTCTATTCCTAATATTCTAACTCGAAGAAAAGTACTAGAACAAGTAATGAAGGTGTACGACACTCTAGGATTTCTGAATCCATTCCTTCCATCTGCTAAACAGAAGTTGAGAGAAACCTGGACTCAAGATTTAAGATGGGATGATCCCTTACCAGATTCTCTCCACAAGAAGTGGATAACATTTTTCTCTCAGCTTGCTGGCATCTCCGAACTTACGTATGATAGATGTATTCAGCCCAAGGAACCAGATGGAAACCCAGTTTTAGTCATATTCTGTGATGGTAGTGATCAAGCCTACGGAACGGCAGCCTATGTGAGATGGAAATTATGCAATGGCTCATTCTGGAGTCGTTTAGTTTTCGCTAAAAATAGGATAGCACCATTAAAGAGAATTAGTACACCGCAGATGGAACTCAATGGGGCGGTATTGGCTAAGCGAGCAAGGAAGATCATAGAGAAAGAGATGAGGCTCAACTTTGAACGTGTGATATATCTCACCAATTCGGAGATTGTGCTATCCATGTTGAACAAGTTGTCAACACGTTTTCGTCTTTATGAGGGTGTAAGGATTGGAGAGATCCAAGCAGCAAGTGAGGGAAAGATGGAAGAATGGCATTGGGTCGATGGAAAGCAAAATATAGCTGACTATACAACGCGGCCAAAGATACCCAGGGAGATAGGAGGTGGCACTCCATGGATAGAAGGGCCCGGGTTTCTTTCTCAACCCATAGACAAACTACGAGATCCACAACTCATTCAGCAAGAAATGGCCAAGCTGCCTATTGACAGACTACAGCCATCTCCACCATTTAACAAGGTCATGCTAGATTATTTTGGGCCCTTTAATGTTAGAGGAGAAATTCAGAAAAGGATCAGTGGAAAAGTCTGGGCTGTGTGTTTGACAGACTTATACTCAAGAGCAGTACACATAGAACCAGTGTATGGATATAGCACTAAGGAATTCATCATGGCACTAACTCGGTTTGCTTGCATACGAGGGTGGCCGGAAACTATTTATTCGGATCCGGGAAGTCAAATTGTAGGAGCTGAGAAGGAGCTGACTGAAGCATGGAATCAAGTGAAAAAGGAAGAAGTGTTGAAGAATAGTACATTAAAGGGTACAACATGGAAGTTCGGTGCAGCAGACAGTCCATGGAGACAAGGAGCAGTGGAGTCCTTAATAAAGTCTGCTAAAAGGTCATTCAAGTTTTGTTTAGACAACAGGCGTTTGGCACCATCAGAGTTCAACACTACATGTTATCAGGTAGCTAACATGATGAATGAACGACCAATAGGCATACTGCCAAGCAGCGACTCGGTAATAAATTTGTTAACCCCTAACACATTGTTATTAGGTAGATCATTGGCAGAAAATCCAGGTAATCTTTATGAAACTAAGAGTTATAGGTCTAGTTTAATTAGTGAGGTTACACTAGCTTTCTGGAAACGATGGCAGGAGCTTTATGTTCCATGTATCGTAAGGCAAGGTAAGTGGTTTAGAGATTCGAAGAACCTTTCTCCAGGCGACATTGTACTTGTTTCAGACTCTAATGTGCTCAAGGGGCAGTACACAATTGCTGTGGTAAAAGAAGTTTTTCCTGGTATTGATGGTAGAGTTAGAACAGTATCTCTAGAATACAAGAATTTTAGGACAGGTGAAAAAGTAAATGAATATCGTGGATCATGTAGCTCGAGAACTATCACTCGGAGTGTGCAAAGGTTGGCTTTGTTGGTCTCGGTTCAGGAGTAGGGGTATGGCGTGAGTGCTGGCGTGGGACGTCTGGTGAGTGTGTTCACTGGTTAGAGGTGTTGAATTAATGGAAACTATTGGACATTTCCGCGAATTTTTTCTGCGCGATTGCTGCTCAGTGTTGGGTTTATACATAGGATATTATTTTGTGTTGTTTTATTTTGGTTATATTTTCTGTAATTTACTAACATGCAATAATTTTTGTCGATTAATCTATTGTGTCAATCCCTGTGGTAGGAGTGTTTTAGGCTTAATAAAGCAAACTAGTTAACACAATAGATTGAATAGAAAGCTCAGAGTTGCTGAGTTTGAATGATAACTTAAAGATTAAAACTTAGTGGCTATTCAAAGGACAGTTACTGAATAAAGTTGAATGCGGCAGGTTGACCTTTAGCACTGCCAGCATATATTTATAATTACGTATATTTACATATCAAATAGGAGAAATTGAAGAAGCAAATTACATGTAAGTTACAGTTTTTTGTGTATTTGTATGTTAATTGAACTTTTTGCTTTTTGGAAATGCTTGTTGCTATTTTCATTTAATTAATTTGTTTTTAGAGCTGCTTAAAATACCTCAGTAACAACATATATAGTGGTATAAGCGGCCATCACACCAAGATTGGTGAGTTTGTTGATCGATTGTACAATTCTTTTGTTTTTGGCTTAAATTAATTATTGTGTAGCAGAACCTAATATGTTATTTGACTAATGATTGGATGTAACTTGTAATGTATAATTTGGTGAACTATTTGTCTTTTTTCTGCATTATGTTATTTTATAATATGCATTATGTTGCAAATTGTTACAGGTTACAAAAAACAAGTTTAATGAATAAACATTTTTTGACCATAACACCAGCCGCTCATACTGCCACACTGATATAAGGGCAAGGCGTGGCTTGCACCAATGTTTTTCCCCAGGCGTGGTTAGTAACTTGCACCCGCCTACTCTGTATTTAAATTCATGTTTGCACAATAAAGTTCAGAGTTAGCCTGACTCTCAGAAGATTCTCTCTCTCAGAAGCAAGCACAGCTAGGAGCACCAAAACTACAAGCGCTGACCCGGTCGGCTGTTAGCAAGCACGAGGCTCTGTGGAAAGTGAGAACGGTTCGCCCTATCACTGCGTATTCCCTCACCTGAGGTGAGAAATACGACGCGAACCCCTAGTGTCCTAATAGTTCGATTCATCATAACGGTACGAACTCTGAGAGTTCGGGACCAAATAGCACACCAATAATTTCAGTGTAATTATTGTCGATCTCGACTGAGTCAGATTCGACACCAAATAATTCCTGCACAATTATTGTCGGAGATAACAGTTCGTAACAAACTATAAACTAGACAATAATCCCAGCACCATTATTGTCCGAGCCACAGTTCGCAACAAACTCTAAACTAAACAATAATTACAGCGCAATTATTGTTGAACATAGACATGTTCGGATGCAGCCAATAATTACCAGATAGTTATTGCACTCACTCCACACCAGATTCGGTTGCACACGAAACTGCACAAGCCAATGTACGCACCCTGAAACAATAATAGCACATTATTGAACGCTGACTTGGGGTCGAGACGGAGCATATCGGGAGAGTGTACAGTTGGCTACCACCCAGACACAAATTCCTGTACATTAATATCAACAACAATATAATAATAGCTGTTAGTGTGATTATGTAAAAATTGCATAATAATATTCTACATATAATATTTGAATAATAATCAATAGTAATGTTTATGTTAAAACTCTCTGAATTTCAATCGCTTCGACCAATAAATTACCTCAGCATTCACCCGCTTTTTGCAAAAAAAGTTCAATGTTCAAAATTTTATTAAAATTCATCTATACATGATATGGTAACAGATTTATGCTCATATGAATCAGCATTCTCTCTTCTCTTAGGAGAATTAATAACACATTGAGTTCACCATTTTAAACTATTTTTATTATTTTTTTTAGTTCAGAGACAATTTTTTAGTAATGACCTCAATAGATCAACCAGTTACAAAAAAAATAACGCACTAAACATAAAACTGATAGCACAGTTGAAAAGAGGACAAATTTTTGATAAGACTAGCAAAATTTGAAGCAAAAATTTGCAAAAAAAGTGTTAGAACACTGCAACAACAATCTAGCACTGGCTGCACAGATTACCGAAAATTTCGGAAATTTTTTTTTCTGAGAATAGTTAATAGTTTTTTTATTAGCTAAGAAAAAGCCCTGATTGGTGCACGAATGAACTAGAAACATGTAGAGCTACATTTTGATGTAAAGAACAACATGAATTAACAACTTAACAAAAATAATAAAAAAAATTAAAATTAATTATTTATTATCAATGCCGTATCTAAATAATTAATTACTAGCTTACTAACCTTCAATTCCATTATCAGAGAGCTCAAACAAGCTAAAATATTAATAAACTAACTAAATCAGAAGAAGAAAACAATGTGCTTGCTCCTTTCCAGAAAAAAATTGCCCATCATTATCAAAAATATTCCGAAGTTGAAAACAGGAAATGATGGGTCAAGGATATTTGGAACTGTTTCCGTTTAGAAGGTCGTACAGTCTTCAAACAAAAACCAGAAAATAGGCAATTCTCTGATCTACAAGATGGTATAAGAATTATTTATGCCAGTCCACACAAACGTTTGCAATCCTTTCCGAAAACGGGACAATTTTTGCTACGAACATTGCTCGTAGAGGATGAATTGGACAGATAACTCCACTACGAATATTGCTCGTAGTGGAATGAGAATGAGTTTTAAGTAAGCATGAAGATAATAATTAACATAACAGTTTTATTAAAGCCTGTAATTAGTTTTTTTTCTATATGATGCTGCTTTTTCATAATCATCATTCACTGAACTTTATTGTTGTATATTATTATTGACCACTATTAAACTGCAAGCGTAAAAATAACATACTTTAGTATTATTATTATTGATGTAATGAAAATATTATTAGTATAGTACTACTCGAACTGTACCCGAACTCGACCCGAAATTGGTATCAAATACCCGAACCCTACCCGAACTTGAAATTTCAAGCTCCTCCTAGCACTACTAGTAGTAGGACGTAAAAATCTGCCAAAATAACAGCTTTAAATTTATTTAAGCTTTGCAAAATATTCTTTTTACAGACTACTCCAACTTAAAATGAACTGGCTACTTACATGTAAAAAACTTGACATTTGACCAACAACGTAAAAATTGTCAAAGCCCATGGATTGTTTGCAAAAAGCTGTAAAAACTAGTACCACAGATGTAATTTAGGCTTATATTAAACTAGTTGATAGACAATATTGGAGGTGGACAGTAAAATTGCTAAAAGAAGCCGCCTTCTAGAGTGTGTTGTATGTTTTACAATTGAAAGTTATTATACCTTTGCGAAGAATCGTGAACTAAAATTGTTTTGTTACGCATATTACATTTAGTTAAAAGGATATAGTGAAGATTGTGCGCAATCATAATCAAAAAAGCAGCTAATTGCAAAGTGATGCAAGCGCATCATACAACTGAAATTTATTTTCTCAATACAAACAATCATTCACTCAAGTAGTGATTAATGCTTATATTAAACTTGTTTGATAGAATGTAGTAGCGATCGAGTGCAATGATAATGGAGAGATGAGCCGTTTGAAATGTGATTTACGCTTATCGCACAATTGAAATTTACAGCCGTTTCAAATATGGCTGATTACCAAACTACAAAAAAATCGAACAATACACTTTTAGTATATTGAAGCACGGTGGGTAAAGAAATCAACCAAACCGAGTGTGACAGACAAGATAAAAGATCGATTGTGTCCGTTTTGCATCAGCCTGCGCAGGATTTACCAAAACCTGAATGTCAGATAATTTGTAGCATGCATGGGGGAGGACATAAATGTTTAGCGATGATAACGCCTGGGGTGGGAAGATATGTGAGATCCAGCTGAGTATTCTGAAATC
Source organism: Cryptosula pallasiana (assembly GCA_945261195.1). NCBI lineage: Eukaryota > Metazoa > Bryozoa > Gymnolaemata > Cheilostomatida > Cryptosulidae > Cryptosula > Cryptosula pallasiana. The sequence continues at coordinate 8,817 of CALYOO010000565.1, forward strand.
AAATCAAACAAAAAGTTCAATTGAAAGGTGTTAAAAGTTGGCAACAGTGGCAACAACTTTTTGTTTTATTGGGAACATCAGTTCGGGGAACTGAGCTGTGCCATTTTACAATGGGTAACGCTCATATTAGTAGTCAGAAAGGAAAACATTCATGTGCAAGTTTAAATTTATCACAGTAAATATACTGTGCCTATGACATACTATGACTGGGCACTGAAACTACGATTTATGTAGTGGTTTTATACCTATTATCATTTATGATAATATCAGAAAAAAGCACACCGCCAATAAAAAGAAAATGTAGAATGCTACATCATGTATGTGCCCCAAAGCTAGAGGTTGTAACAGAACATTAACACATTCATTACAGGGTGCTTTCTGTGGTTTTCGTGGTTTTACGCTTATTTTCATTATTTTTTGGCCCACTCGATGCAGCTACAACAGTGAAACAAATACCAAAAGAACGATAAGATTCTCCTTAAAAATTATAGGGGCATTATCATGGACACAGAAAAAAACAAAAAAATCTTCCCCGCCTACTCTTTTGGGCCCTTATTGCGACATAGCAAGTAACCACGAAGCTAGGCCGAGGGGAGGCCGATGTATGGATTTGCATTTTACACGAGAAATATTTGTCCTAGACACAAAAAAATTGCAGCAATGAAAAGGTGGCAAAATTTTGTTCTAAAATGATTTTTTATTTGCTAGGTTGGGCTTTGAAAAAAAAAGCCTCAAAACCTCAATCAAAAACCACAAAACCACAAGAATGCCATTGCGCAACATCTGTAATGGCTTATTAATTGGTTTTTATGAACTAGAGAAAAAAATACTTGTAATGCTTGAAAGTCAACAAAAGACTGCCAAGACAATGTTTCAGTGGTTATCTCTCAAACTTCAGTTTTCTTTTGCCAATGGAACCCTCTTAAATACTTTAATTATTTGTCCCAAAATGATGTTGTGGGTAATAATAATAAAAAACAATGGCTACTATTGATAAATAATTAACAACCTTATATTGTTTTGATATTCATATAAATTGGTGTATATGATCAGAAGACCATGGGGATTCTGAATATCAAACTTATTTTGACAGCCGCTACCGTTTTGATGGAAAAAATTAGCTCCGAAAATAAGTCCGATTTCAGCATTAATTATTATAAATAACGAAAAGTTAAAAAAATTCATAAGTCAGCCGAAACTTGTCCAATCAATATGAAACTTGGTGAATATGAGCGCTAGGATGTGTATTTCCATCGTTTTAAAAAAAATTGTGCTAATTTTCTCAAATAAGAAAAATAATTACAATGAAAAAAATGTCGATTTTGGTAATAATAAATAATTATTAATTATTATTACAATGAGTGAGAAACTACACTTACCGTGCTCGAAACTTCACCAAAACTGGTCACTATGCTCAAAACATAGTGCTTTCAATATCCTTATATTTAGTTTTTTGAAACTTTATCTATAAAAAAAAAATTCTAAAAAACAAAAACAACCGCATGCACCAAAAATCTGTGCGCCATTGCTGGTTGCTAAGGAACAAAAACCAAAAATAAAAAATTGTAAAAGTCAAAACTAGCCTGAGGCCATGTATTAAAGATAATTTAGAATTATACAGCAAATGATTCTGAATAGAATGATACCAAAATGTAAGACCTTACTCTTACTTTGCTCACATGGAAATTGTGAACAGACAATTACCGGTTTACTGTTCTCAACCCGAGTGGGCTCGTGTCATGTAAGAGATGTGTTAAAACAGTACTTGGGGGGATGAAATACTCAGTGAAAAATACCGTTTAGTCAATGTAAGCGGCACCAATGAAAATATACTTGTGTATACCATAGATTTGACTTTGTTCAATACACAATCCCTCTACACAACAAATCGGCAGCTAAATAACACACTTGCAAACAGTCCATTGTGGCTCCCAATTGGGGAGAGTAAAATGACACAAAAAGATTTTGCCAGAATCACAAGGTCAATCAGTTACTTCGTGTAACAATGACATCAATGAGCTCAGAACAACTCACGCTAGGGTCAAGCACGGTGCTCTCCAAAACACTATTAAGGTTAGAGAGAAGCCAAAAAACTAAGGATTGTGGGCTATCTCACATTGGGTACATGTAGTTGGGACAACGGACATGATCGTTGATGAAATATTGTGCTGTACGCAACGAAGCAAGTTACAGAAAAGAAAGCCAAAACTTTAAAACTCCGCATAAAATTGAAAAAAACAATGTTACTCAAAAATTTGCTCGGTCATGTCAATGTCGGCTAGTAAACTATTTATGATATAAGCAACCTCAACGTTACAAGACACAAATTCAGACGCCAATACTGTTGCTCATGTCGATAAATGCTGGATATACTGTTTGAGACAAAAGCATGTTTTAGAAACTCCATAGCTGGACCTGTTACCCAGAAATGGAGCGAAGGAATCATCATCTGCAGATAAGACAAATCATATTTTCTTCAGTATTTTTTAAAACCAAGACTTTCTAAATTGTCATAGTGAGAAACAAAAAACAGAGTTTGTTTATGGAATTGACTCTTTGGCAATTAGACAACAGTGTGGTGAGGTGTTACTGGGCACAACCAAACAAAAAAATGCTGGATTTGGATGATCATTTGAGGCTGCTAACTGGTTCACCTATAGCAATTGGTTTCTCGCCGTCTGTTCAGAATGGCAACAGCAAAGTCAAAGAAACCTCACCAACGCCATATGTTTATGTGCCATGTGATTTACGCACATGTAACTACACGGTTCAACAAGACATGAGGATTAGTCGTAGCACCCGCATACACTTGCTGAGTTGCCAAAGTTCTGGAGTTATCTTCCCCACAAATGGTTTCTGTCTGGTCATTTCCATGTGTGTAATTCCCATAGATATGATCAAAGCCTCAATTACTGTTGCATACAGTGAACTGGCTGGATTTGATGCTAAAATTGCTTCATGGGGGACCAATGTAGCTAAGGAAAAGTGAAAGCTGCAGTCAGTTGTCACCACATCTGAAGGATTGGTAGCGCAGGAAAATATGGCTCATAAATTGATGATGAGATATCGTGAGCGCAAGGAAGCATATCCACTCTTGTTGCACAGTGACGAAGACTGATGCTGATGAAATGGGCCTTTGAAGTTGCCTGACTTTTTTAGAAGTGAGGAGGCTACCTCATGCAACTGGAGGCCTTAAACTTCATGAGTTATCTGACTACATCTTTGCTCAGGATAGCGGTCTTCCAAACTTTAGTGACTGCTATAAATGGTGATTCAAATGAAGCAGGTTTGAGATATTTTACGCTGTCCATCTCTCTAACCTGTTTTTATTTCTAGATGAACAGTGCGTCTGGTATCCATTGTACAGAGAAATCTTTGCCATTTCAGGAGGATGCCAGGTGAGTGATACACGCGCAAGAGGCCCTAACAAAGGAGGCGGAGGTTCATGGTTAACCAAACATAACTTATTATTATTATAATCATGTACCTAGCTGTGTTATACATGTGGTGGAGGACTTAATACCAAAATAATCAGGTAAATTGTTGCCAATAAGCCTTACAACAGGCATTATTGCCCCAGGGCTCACTGCGCATGTGTTTATATTTTGAACATTTCCGGGGGCATAATAGAAGTGATTTATCTCAATATTAGTATTGTGAATCATCGCTTGTCGGTACATTTAAACATAAACTTTATCATTGTATGGTTGTCAGAAGGCTCAGATGTCTTTGAAGGTAAGCTGTATGCTATTCCTTTGTTCTATCAAAGATATTGTCACCGGATTATACGCTTTACGTATAAAGTCCCACTCGAAACACTGACGGAAACATCATAGGATAGAAGAAGATTATTATTATCATCATTATCATCATGATTATTATGGCGTTCTCCTCAATCATGAAAATAATATGTCATGGCAAATATAGTGAACTTCTACTAGCTAAGCTATGACCATCACAGCCAATCCTCTCCTCTCAGTTTACTGTTATATTTTTCATGGTTGACCAGACATAACTCATTATTATTATTATCATTATCATTATTATAGTCATCTATCTAAGGGTTTTTACTAAATAATTAATAGTAGCTAGTAAAATAATTATCGATAATCAATACATGTAAAACTCGGTACATGGGGTATTTATATTATCAGATGATGACAAAAACTTGTTATCATCCTTGATACTTATATTATTACTCCAAAAACTACCACAACAACAATGATATTCTTAAAAATTATTATCACCTTTCTCTATGATTGCTTGTTTGCCACAAGTTTTGATAGCGTTAAAAGGGCTAAATCCAAAGCTTCGTGAATAAATTTTTACAGGGGCTTTAAAACTGGCCTTATGTTCAGCAAATATCACCTTGATGATGAAAGTAATATATATATATATCTATATATAAATATATATAGATACGTGACTACTACTTGTGATGACCTCTCATTAACATCTCACTGAATGGTTTGTGGTTTATTATTGTTGCTGATTCACCTGCAAATGGAACTTGATTGTATCTTTATCAGTGTTTAGTTAGCTGGTGAGCTGTAGTGTGCAACTTGTCCTGCTAATTAACATTGGCGTTTCTCTTAGATTTCAGGATGTAGATATGGATGCAGATTGGAGGAAGGAGTCTGTGAAATTATTGAAACAATACACCAAATGACATAAGCTTCTTCAGAGGGAAGAATGATTTGTGAAAAGATGTGAGCAACATGCAACTAGGTACAAGTGTGGGATTAGAACATAACCATCTGTTGCTCATCAAGGTACTAATGATGAACTAAGCGATTTTCATGATAGGATTAGCAAAGGTTGATAGGACTCGGTGGTTAGTCTGAACATGATATTTCTTGTATTGTTGCTTTCGAAGCATCTGAACAATATAACAAGGTGGGCTATGGTTTGTTTGAAGAAAATAAAGTAGAAAGTATGCTAGTTGGTTGTCTGGGGGCTCCTATTACTGTAATCATATCAATGAAGAAAAAAATATTTTACTCTCTCCAGTTTAGGATAGGCTTTATTTTTCCTCTATATATCGGAAAGTTTGATGCCCTGGAGTGAAAATAATCGTGAAAATGTCTTACAGTACTGAAACGAAATAAAAGAGAAAATTAAAAAGTACTGTTCACTAGCAATTAGCAAAGTTGATAAAGAAAATTTTTTTCAATTTCTCAGTCCTACAGCGAGGCATTCTCACTGCCGATGACACTCTTGTTTGGCGGTTGGTGTTCTTCATAATGTTTTTGTGAAGAGGATGGTTGTCGTTGTATAGTCCCGTTTGGTAGTGGTTTTGGCATTGCTGCTCAATGTATTTCATAATAAGTGGAATATTATGTGTTTCGAGGCAGCTTTCATAGTCTAGATCTGTATTTATTACTCTCATGGCTGATTTCTCTACTCTGATAATTTGATTGAGGCTGTTTTCAGTTATCAGTCCTGACCACGCTGGGCATGCTTATGTTAGCCTCGATCGGATATTTTAGAGATAAAACAGTTTGAGTCCAGCTGATTTCAAAACCAATCTCTTCAACTGGCGCATGGCATATAATCGAGACCCTAGACTTTCAGTAATATCACTTACATGTTTACTGAAAGAGAGCCGTTTATCTATGGCTACGCCCAGTAGCTTTGCGCTTTCGCACTCTACGATGGGCACATTTCTCACACTGTATGTTTCTGGTTGGTGTGGTTCTGACAGTGATAGATTTATCAGTTGAGTTTTATTGGGATTTAAGAGCATGTTGTTGTTATGTGCCCATTCTTCTATGTTGTTTAAGGCAGCCTGGAAAGCTTGTTGGTTGGACGAAGTTTTGTTGATGGTCGTGTATAGCGTCATATCATCAGCATATTTCACAATCGGCATATTCGGGATGACTAAATCATTAAGGTAAACCAACCAAAACCAAGGTCCGAGTCTTGTTCCTTGTGGGGCGCCCATTGTGATGGTTTTGTAGTTTGATCTAGCAGCACCCATTCTCACGCAGCACTTCCGGTCAGTAAGAAAGTTGTCTATTAGATATATCAGTCCAGCATTGATGGAAAGTGATTGGAGTTTTCGGATGAGGATATGTGGATCGAGTCTATCAAAAGCCTTAGACATATCAATAAGGCACGCAGTGACATAGCTAGTCAGTTTTTTGTCAAGGTCGCTGCACCAGTCATGTATCACATGGAGTAAAGCGTCTGTTTTGCTTTTCCTCTGTTGATATGCATACTGACTTGTCTCAAGTTTCTGACCTATCTGTGTTCTGAGTTTTCTGAGGATGACTTCTTCTGCTACTTTCCCTATATGGAAAAGTAGTGAGATTGGACCGTATTCACTGGGTGTTAATAGGTTTTTGTTTTTTTTTCAGTGGTATTATCTCAGCATTTTTCCACATTTGGGGGTATTGGTTGGAGTTGAGCATGCAGTTAATGATATCAGTTACTGGTCCGCATATATCCTAAAATGCAGACTTGCTCACCCAAGTTGGTAGACGTGCCATATAGAACGACTGTAATTGCCCAACCGGTAAAGGAAAGTGCAACCATTCCACAGCTTTGGTGTATGCATTTGTAAACCATATTATGTTACGGAAAACAGATAACTGAACATCTGGCATGCATTTCTCAGTCCAATGGGGCTGCGTAAGTGCCATACGAGATGCTATCGATAATATTTCCAATTTGTTTAGATTTGGTCAAAAAGCCAGATGCCCACGGACGGGTATTAGTGAGATGCTTGAACCCCACTCAGGACACCCTGAGACTGCCGACAGGAGAGGTCATTGGTACCTTTACAGGAGTGGGAGATGGTGGCATCCAAACATTAACAGAACCAAGAGGGTCGGAAAGACAAGGACGAGCAGGAGGGGAGGTACTTCCTCACCTACGGGAACTATTTTAACAAGCCAGAAAGGGGTGCCAGAACCTACGGCAAAAGGAGCCACTAAAGGAGCTGCTGCTCTAATACCAGACAGTATTTAGCAGTCATAATGGGGACCTGGGTCGGACGACCCTAGCCGAACACTCCATTGCCAGGCTAGATAGGGGGAGCCCGACATATCAGATGTCCACCCCACCGCCTAGGCCCAGAGAAGGAGGCTGAGGCAGAACGTCAGATCAAGGACCTTCTAGAGAAAGACCTCATAGAACCTGCCGACAGAGCGTGGAGATTCCCCGTCGTCCTAGTCAAGAAGAAGGACGATTCTTGGCGGTTCTGCGTAGACTACAGGAGACTCAACGACATCACCAAACAAGATGCCTACCCAATCCCTCGCATTGACAAGACTCTGGATGCCTTGGCAGGCAGTAAGTACTTTACCACACTGGATCTCACCAGCAGGTACTGGCAGGTGCCCCTGGACTCAGACGCCCAGGACAAATCCGCCTTGACTACCCGACATCAGCCCCCGCCACCTTCCAAAGACTGATGAAGAAGGTTCTCAAGGGCCTCCACTGGAAGACCCTGCTCCTATACTTGGATGATGTCATCATCATCGCACCAGACTTCGAAAGGTTAGTTTAGAGGTTAGGCGAAGTGCTGGGACGCCTCCGGCAGGCAAAGTTGAAATTAAAGCCCTCCAAGCGCGAGTTATTGCAGGAGGAGGTTAGATACTTGGGACACGGGGTAACTGCCAAAGGGGTGGCCACGGACCCCGGAAAGGTAGAAGCAGTTCAGAAGTGAGAGGCACCCAGAGATGTCAAAGGACTACAGGCTTTCCTAGGGACGACCGGGGTACTACCGCCAGTACCTTCCCGACTATGCCACCATAGCCGAACCCCTCACGGTGCTCACTGGAAAAAGGATGACGTGGAGGTGGGGGAACGAGGAAGAGGCAGCGTTCAATCAGCTCAAAACCCGGCTCACCCAGACCCCGGTACTACGGTACCCCGATTCAAACCTGCCCTACACTTTAGACACGGACGCCAACGCAATGGGAGTCCATGCAGTATTGTCTCAGGTACAAGAAGGGAAGGAGCGGGTGATTGCCTATTTTAGTAAAGTTCTGGCGCCCGCAGAGAGAACTACTGTGTCACTCGGAAAGAGCTATTGGCTGTCGTCAAGGCAGTAAAGCATTTCCGTCCTTACCTCTACGGTCGAGAGTTTAAGCTCCGGACAGACCATGCCTCTCTATGCTAGTTATGTCGGCGGAAGGAGCCATCGGACTAGTTCACTCGATGGCTGGAGATACTGGCAGAGTTCCGGTATAAGCTAGAGCACCGGGCAGGAACCCACCACGGCAACGCTGATGGACTCAGCCGCCAGGGGCAATGCATAGACTGTAGGCAATGTAGCTCCATCGAGCAGAGAGATGGTGGGCGGAGCTTACACAAGAAGCCAGGCAAACACCTCCCCTGGAGGAGCGGGTTAACATACCGGTAACAAACCCAGGGCAGACCACTAAGAACCTGGCTCAGGAGCAGCAGGAAGGGCAGGACGCCGTAGGTCGGATCTACGCCGAACTAAAGAGGCCAAGGAGCATAACTGAGAGAGAGTTGACAGAGGAAGATGCAGAGCTGAGAACCTTGTGTGAGAGACGAGGGGCCATGAGTATCCAACCGGACGGCATGCTCACAATCACGCTCTATCACCCCACCAGACCCAAGCACTGTGTGGTGTGCCCACCAAGTAGAAGGACTCAGATCGTCTGGGAGACCCACCGGATGATACACGCTGGTGTACACCAAACCAGACAGCGCATCCTGCTGGACTGGTATTGGCCAGGCATCTCCCCCCTGGTGAAGAGGCTCCTCAAAGACTGTGAAGTATGCTAGGTAGCAAAGAATGGGAAGAAGACAGAGAATCCCAATAGACAGCGGATGTACGCCGGTCGACAGTTGCAGAAGCTGGCAGTCGACCTCGTCGGTCCCTTGCCACTGACAAAAAGGAAGAACCGTTGGGCCTTGGTCCTCACAGACCATTTCACGCAATGGCAGGATGCCATCGCCTTGCTCGACGCAACAGCACCAACCGTGGCCACAGCACTGGACGAGCGAGTATTCGCTTATTGGGGACTCCCGGAGCAGTTACATTCAGACCAGGGAGCACAGTTCGAGTCGGTACTACTAGAAGAACTGTGTAGCCTCCGGGGGTAAAAATGACACGAACCATCCCGTACCACCCGCAGGGGAATGGGATGGTACAACGGCAAAACCGTACATTGGGAGATGCCCTGAGCACACTAATACTAACTAAGGGCTAGGATGAAATGGATAGCTTGCTCCCTCAGATCATGCGGGCCTGTCGGGGCACTCAGCACTCGCCACTGGGGAGACCCACAACATGCTGATGATTGGCCGGGGGTCCGCTTTCCGGACCAGCTGACGGGTACACCCCCCTCCCTGGACCCGCAAGATATCACCGGGCATGCGGCCGAGGTGCAGAACAATCTACAGAAGGCCCATAGTTACCTCAGAGAGAAACAACAAGAGATCAGGAGCCAAGAGAGCGAGGAACCCCCAGTATTCCAAAAAGTGGAGCTAGAAGTGCTGGAGAACAAAAGACGGGTGAAGGGGAGCAATCCCAAGCTCCAACCCCGCTTCGTGGGCCCCTACCAGGTCACCAGGGCATTCCCGAACCACACCTACAAGGTGGAGAGAAATGGACAGTGGTCCATCCAGAACGGGCAAGGGTTACGTCACTAACGGACGTGCCAGGAACCGATAGGCCGAGCACCCCCCTGCCGGGAGCCGGCGTTGAGACCCAACATGAAAGGGACACGGAGGGGACGACCACCCAGGGCAAACCATCAATCACGGGAGCCAGTTGAGTCCATAGACCTGCTACCACTAACCCAGGAGGGCGGGCAACCCGGCCCCCGAGAGCTTACACAACCCCGTACCCCCCCTCCCAGGAGGGAGGAACCCCCAGAAGAAGCGACAGGAAGAGAAACTAGTCAAGATTAATAATGAAACCCATGCTGGAAAGACAAGTGAGGAGAGAAGTCACTCTTTGCCCCTGGAGACCACACGAAGGTCACCTAGCCCACAAAGGGCCCCCTCAACCAACCCCCACCAACCTCTCCGCTGGACAGATCCCAAAGAAAAAGGCATAAGCCCAAAAAACTAGAGGACTACCACTGCTATTTAACAAAAGGGGGAGACAGCTACGACCCAAGGACCCCACCCACTGAGACAAAAGAGAAGACAGAAGCACCCAGAGGAGCAGTAGCCTCCAAGCGAGCCCCCCAGATAACAGAAAATCTGGAAGAAATTGGGTGGATAGGAGTGAAAAGAAGGAAAAAATATCGAAATTAACCAGAAAGAGAGACGAAATACCAAAGAGTGGGACAAGATAACAGTGGTGAGCAAGGAGAAGCAACTCCCAAAAACAACGAAGTGGCTCACGCCAGTAAACCAAGAGAAAGTACCGCCATGCCACGTCAGAAAGAACCAACCACGTGGGGGGCGGGTGATAAGAGAACAAGTGGGTCCATACGCCAATAGCAATAAAGAAAGATGGCGAACCCCCCAACGCTCAATTGCTAGTCAGCAGCAAGGGAGATCACTACCAAATAATACAGCTACGGATTGACTAGACACCTCACGACACAAAATGGCTCGAACCACAGAAATTTCAACCAAGGAAAGGATCGAAATTACCTGTACATCGGGTGAGGAGTTACCTAACGTTTCCATCCAATCGTTAACACAGGCACTGGATCAGCAGATGCGACGACTTACTGTAAAAATTCCTCGTAAAGAGGACATGCTAAGAAAAACTACCACCTCACCTACCATTCACGTACGTAATATTCGTGTTGCAGATGAAGTCGCCATACCAGCAGTACAACCGTCTACTAATAAACTAAGGGAAATATGGTTGAGTGGGAAGACCATGCGAGCCATCAAGGACACAGCAGAAAGAATAGAGAATAGCGAACAATGACGGTGTTAAAGATGCAAATTTCAACAGGCCAGAAAGAGGGTGGCATATCAGGCAAGACAACACTTCACGTATTTCATTAGCAAATGCGGCAAAAAGAGTTCGTCCCGTGATGCCATCCTGAAGCATATCAGGAATCAAGGCGGGCACCTCAGAACATGGATGGAAAAGTAAACCGCTGTATGAGGTAGACGCCACCACATACCCCAAATTTTACCAATTCAGGGGGTGGGCGTCTTCTGCACCCTTCGGTATACCAACACCAAGCCTTGACAGACAGGAAAAGGTCCCGATACAGAAGCGGCTTGGAGTGAGTACGGAATCACCCCCTCCTATCCTAGCAAGAACAGAATGACAACTCCCCACTAAGGTCAACCTCACTCAGGAGAGAGGAGACAAGTCGAGGGAAAAGGAGTAGAACAGCTACCAACTGGCGAATAGATCGGGAACGATCCGCCGAAAAGGAAAGAGTGAGGAGGGATAGGCTACAAAGGATAGAAGAGTACGAACGTGAGCTCCACATGGTAACGCACCGAGGCCTTCAAGCTGCTGCGACGGGCAGAGGAAATAAAGGAACAAATGCACAGAGAGTATCGCGAAATCTAGAGGACAATCATTACACCGACGCCGGCGCCATTTATTAATTGGCCACCATCGCCAATGTGGTGGCGTGTGTGGTGGACGGTGCCTTTAACAATTTCAGTACAGTTCTATGTTTCATCATTCTATGTTAATCATTCTATGTCTTGTCGTGTGTTATTATTATTGCTAAACATGTGCTCCTATTGTGCTCACTCAACCATTCAGTTATTGCCAGCCCACTACTAGTTCTACTATTTTTCATTTGCTGTATTTAACCAATCAACTTGTGTCAGGCGTAGCCTTCCAATCAAACCTTTCGTTCTCCCTAAACTTTTTTGTACTCCTTTTGTATAAATATCAATGTAATCAGTAAATAAAGTCAGAGTAAGCCTTGCACACTCTCACAAGTTTTTGGTTTACAATAACTTCACTGCGCACAGTACACACCAGTATACTGAAACTATTGCACTACAAGTTGTAGCAGACAACTAGGTGCCGAACCTATGCCGGTCAGAATAGCCACTGGCTAGTTCGACCTTCATTGTTTGACTGCTACCGCTGTCTAGAAGAGCTAACACAACCAGGCAATGGTCGATTGTCATTGCTAGGAAGGCTATCGACATGTGGACGGGTTGTTGTTGCTGCTAGAGCACAAGTAAGCCATCGCCGACCTAGGGAGGTTGTGCAGGTGGACCAAGCTACCTCACACATAGTGAAATCCGGCACAATACGCAGATATTGCAGACGGAACAGAACATTCATATGGTTTTGCGTAAATGAAAATTTATCTGCTGGCATCAACTGAGACTGACTTACTAAAGTAAAATAATTATTTTTCAAAAATAATGTTGTAATTTCATGGCTGAAAACTTAAAATTTAGCTATTAGTATGAATTAGAAAAAAAACCTTAGTTCTGCAGTCTCTCAATAGTAATAATGATTATAAATCAAAATTTGTTCGCATATGTAACAATAACGGAAATAATAATACAGTTATTTATATATACACACGCATATATCATCAAATATACATGTAGGCGTACATAGTTGGTTAATTACAAGCTTCGCTTGGTTGATCCGCCTCACGGGCAATAGAAAACAATGTAGTTTTTAACGCACTACATTTTTTTTAAATTCATTTATTTAATGTTGTTCAATCAAATACAAGCAATTTTTTAGCATTAATGAAACCACCAGCTCCTTTTTGGACAAGTTGAAATCAGTCTTTAGTATGAAAATAATAATTAGAAAAGTCAGTTGAACTAGCTACTAGTATCTATAAATTATTATGATCATGTCTACAGTACAACAACATAGAGTTGGATCATTCACCATCAATCAAACTACATCATATACCAACCTAGAGCAGTTTAGTGATGTTACCTAACAATTATTATAAGTCTCAATCAATAGTTTACCATGCATTTTTTCACTTAAAAGTACATTTGGTAAAACTTGTTTTTACAGTTAACTATTGATGTGACAATAGCATATTTGGTCTCATTGTATCCACAACATATTTTTCTACCCACTGAAACTATTTAAAAAATTTTCAGAAAAATTTGACAAAACTTTTTTAGACTATCTACAATAGAGTAACAATATAATTAAATTTATTACTTTTTAGCATTATTATTAAATATATGGTGATAAATACAAATTAACAACATTAAGTATCACAATAAACCTACACACATCAGATTTGACAGGAGCATGGTAGATTGAGTGTTGATTCATCTTTGTTAATAATGATTCAAGCAATAATAAACCCGAATGTTCCATGTAATGAACAGCGCTGAACTTAGTAAAAATTGATGGCAAGTAGAATTAGGATAATAGTGTCGCAGTAAGAGCAGTTCCGCAGTGAATCTCGATGTATAATTAGTAGTTGTCTCGTCTAAAT
>CALYOO010000566.1:0-22059 GCA_945261195.1 Cryptosula pallasiana
AGCTGCAATACGAACATTTAAAGGGGGAATTTACAAAGCATTTTGAAAGGATGGAGAACATTGTAGCTACAAAGCATAGATACCATTGTATAGAGCAGAGGCCAACTGAAGGGATAGACAAGATCATAGAGCACGTAGAGAGATCGGCGAAGAGCTGTCGCTGGGGGCTCTTTTGGGGGACATGATTGTTCAGATAACAATAAAACAAATGAATGAGGAGAAACTGCGAGTCGAACTGCTGGGGAAGAAAGACCTGAACCCAGACAAGGTGAAGTCTGTATGCCTTAGGTGTGAAGCAGCAAGGACAGCGTCAAGGATCATGGCAAGGGAAGAGGACAGTAGTAGTAGGGTGCGACCAGAAATTGATAGAGTGATGGATCAAACAGAGGGCAAGTGTCACGAATCAAAAGAACCCGAATTGATAGACAGAGTTGGTGACTTCAGGAGGCGAGATGGCCAGTATAGGAGAGGATACAGCAGTAATGGTGGTTTTAGAGGACGAGGAAGTTTCAGAGGTGTAGGAACCCAAGGAAGAGGGTGCTTCACTTGTGGAGGAGACCACCTAAAGAGGCACTGCCAAAAAAACAGCAGGGAGGAGAGGGGTCCAAAATCAGGAGGGTACTTCGAATGTGGAGGCCCCATTTTGTCGAAGATTGTAGTCGAAAGAGGCATAACACGGATAGCCGTAGGAAAAACATAGTTAACGCGGTGAGTGGGAACTCCAGCGACTCCGAGGAATCATTATGACTATCAAAGAGAACAAACCTAGAGGGTAGTGAGTTTGAAGTAGAGCTACGCTGCGAAACAAAAATGGTTAAGCTCCTGGTTGACACAGGAGCAGACATGTCAGTAATAACGACAAAAACGGCAGAGAGGATAGGGAAGGAGATCGAGAAGACTGGAAGGAAATTTACCGGAGCAGACGGAAATTTATTTGATGTCATTGGCAAAGTAAGAATGTACATGATAACTGCGTGGGGTCAAGAGATTGCAAGTACGGTGTATGTGATGAAAGGGGCGAGAAATAACCTGTTGGGTAAGCCGGAGGTCCATAAACTCAAGATAGTTAGGACCATCTGCACGGTGAGGTCCCCAGTGGAGATTAAATACCCTAAGTTTTTTCCAACCTATGAGTGTTGCTGGACGTCTTCAAAATCAACTTGAAAGATGACGCTCAGCCTCTATGTCTTAACGTGCCGCGGAGGGTTCCTATAGGACTGAGAGAGGCAACAACACGGGAATTGGATAGAATGGTGGCCCTGGTGGTAATAAAGAAGATAGAGAGGCCTACAACTTGGTGTTCGGGCATGGTGGTAGCGCCGAAGTCCAATGGCAAAGGGAGACTGTGTGTAGACTTGACACAACTAAATAAGAGCGTCAGGAGAGAGCGCTTTCCCTTGCCACGATTAGAGGACACTATAGCGTCGTTGGAACGGAGTAAATACTTTAGCAAAATGGATGCAAATTCGGGGTTTTGGCAGATAAGACTGGATGAGGAGTCGAAAGAGTACACAAAATTTATCACGCCATTTGGGAGATACCAGTACTGTAAGATGCCCTTTGGAATATCGGCGGTGCCAGAATTTTTCCAGCGAAAAATGAATAAAATACTGGGGGATAGGAAGGGTGTAGTGTGTATGTTGGATGACATACTGGTGGTAGGGAGAACTAGGGTAGAACATGGCAGGTGGCTAGAGGAGGTACTCGCGGCAATAGAGAGATCTGGAATGACATTGAATAAAGACAAGTGTGAGTTTGGAGTGAAGGAGGTCAAGTTCCTGGGACATCTCCGCAATGAAGAGGGAATAAGAATAGACCCAAATAAAGAGAAAGCGATCAGGGAGATGCCAACGCCCACGGGTTTGAAGAGTTTGAAGAGATTCCTGGCTATGGTTAGCTATTTGGGTAGGTTTAGCCCACTATTGTTGGAGCTGGAGGTACCACTGAGGGACCTCGAGAGAAGGAAAAATGATTGGTGTTGGACAGATAGACAGCAAGTTAGCTTTGATAAAGTTAACGATGTGATTACATGGTCACCAGTCTTGGCATTGTTCAACTACAACGGGAGACATAGGGTCACGGCAGAGGCAAGTGCACACTCACTGGGGGCAGCCCTGCTCCAAGAATCGGCAGAGGGAATGTGGCAGCCATTGCATACTCTTCGAGGAAGATCACAGAAACAGAAATGAGATGTGGGCAAATTGAGAAAGAGGCGCTGGCAATTACGTGGGCCTGTGAGAAATTTGATTCATATTTGGTGGGTAGGACCTTTGAAATTGAGACGGACCATAAGCCTTTAATTCGGCTGTTGGGGAGCAAGGACTTGTCCGATTTACCGCTGAGGATCCAGAGGTTCAAGATGAGGCTGATGCGTTACGACTACACCATCTTCCACACTCCCGGTACGGCTATGTTTATAGCGGACCTACTCTCGGGGCCGCCCACGGTCGGAAATATGGTAAAGATACAGCGGGTGGAGAGCCATGCCGAGATGTAAATCAACTCTATTACTGACGTTAGTATTGAGGAGGTTAGGAAGACTGCGGAGAAGGATAGGGATTACCAGGACATAGTGCGTGGAATAGAAGGGTAATGGCCCAGGACACTTTCCCCAGAGGTGAAGAAAGTCAAAACAAATGCGGATAGTTTAAGTATAGTAGATGGTTTGGTGCTGATGAACTCCACGATATACATCCCATTGGGGATGAGACGGAAGATGCTTCTCAGGCTACACTGTGGTCATCAAGGTATAGTTAGAATGAATAGGAGGAGTAGAGACACGGTCTGGTGTCCAGCGTTGAACAAGGAAGTGAAGGAGATGGTAGAGAGCTGCAATGCATGCATAAAGAACCAACGGATGCAACACCAACCATTGAAAACAAGTGAATTGCCAAAAAGACCATGGGAAGAGATCGCCACAGACCTGTTTGAGTTTGAAGGAAAAAGCTATGCAGTGTTATAGATTATTTTTTGAGATGGATAGAGGTTGTGGAGATGGGAAATCAGACAGGAAAACACCTCGTCAAGAAATTTCGCCCTGTCATAGCACAATACGGAACCCCAAGGTGAATAAGGTCAGACAATGGGCCTTGTTAAATCTTGAAGGATTAGAGGGCCCGGATGGAGGAATTTTCGATAGCTCATGAGACGAGCAGTCCCCACTACCACCAGAGTAATGGACTAGCAGAGAGAGCTGTCGAGACGGTGAAGTCACTGTGGAAGAAGGAGGAAGATAACAACGTGGCCCTTCTAGCCTACCGGACGACCCCACTTGAGAGCCTATATAGGCCGGATGCACTCATGATGGGGAGTAAACTGAGGAATGGCATCCCGAGCATGGAAATTAGGAACGAAGGCCAAAGCAAATTTGCAGCGAGAGATTGCAGGTTGAAGAATAGACAGAAGCGGGAATTTGATAAAGGTCGCAGGGCCAGCTCACTGGCTGAACTGGGAGGAGCCCTAGTCTGGATCAAAACAGACTCAAACGAACAGAGTAAGCCAGGGATTGTTCGGTATGAGGCGGAAGAACCGGATAGCTATTGGGTGGAGATAAATGGTCGACTGTTGAGACGATCAAGGGCACATTTACGGCAGCGGGTTGAAACATCAATAGAAGGCGAGTCGTCAGAGGCAATAAGTGTCAGAACACCGGGCGACTGAAAGGTAGACAAAAAATGAGAGGCGCCTGAACCATATACCGGGACGAGTAGGATTGCGAAGAAGCGGAGGGATTCTGATTTTTTGTATTACTTATTGTCTTTTGTTGTAGGCAGTAGAGAACTGGATAGTAAAGAGATGGCAGGAAGGATAGTCATGGTTGGTAACAGTATAGTAAGGCACCTAAGGATTGATGGTATAGAGATGGTGACCTACCCATGGGGAACGTTGTATAGTATGGAGAAGAGAATAGGTGAGTTGGAGGCGGAGACGAAGCTGGTCATCTCTGGGATACCAGACTTGTTCCAACGTGGCCAGAGTGAGACGACGGGACCATGGCTAGATATGTATCTAGGATCTGAGGAGTGATCCTATGTCCTATGTACCTGGTGCGCTCTATGCCATGCAAGCAGTGGTCATTCATCCAGAGAATGAACCACTACATCTGCGAGTTGAATGCAAAGAAAGGAGAGGGGACCCCTGCAATTGTGGCCAGGACATTTTGTAGGTCGGGAAGAGGAACGCTCTTTTTTAATAAATGGAGGTTGGCGAATGAAGCACATCCTACGGCAGAGTTCGCAGAGGATATGTCGAGGGTCATAGATGAGTTTATAGAAAGAAGGCAGGGAGCTAGAGGTACGGATCTGAGGAGCAGGATAGAGAAAAGGAGAGTGGTTAGCGAGCAGGAGCCGATAGAGAGAAAAGAAACTTTAGAGATAAACGTGAAAAATGAGGATAGACGTATAGTTGAGGATAGGCGTGATGAAGAAGCTGCGGATAGTGAGGAGGCTGAGGCGGAGGCTATCGCAAAGCTGGCTAGAAAGGAGGAGGAGGATAGAAGACAAGCCAGAGTAGCAAGAAGAAAGAGGGGAAAAGGAGATCAGAGAGAGGATCGGGAAACAATTAACCCAGGAGTTGCAGGAAAGTGAGGAACAGTATAGGAGGGATCTGGATATGATAAGAAAGAGCAGAGAAGAGGCAGAAGGAAGGATAGATCAGAAAGAGCGGGAAAGGTCAAAGACCAGGAGGAGGGAAATAAGATTCAGAGAAAGAGATGCAAGAGAGACTGAAGAACCTCGGATGAAAAGTAGAGACGTGAGGGTGGATGTCCCACGTCGGATACACAGGGTCTAGAAAGAAAAGAAAAAACAAACAAAGAAAAGAAAAAAAATGAAAGAAGGGACAGAGACGATAAATACATATGAAGATAGTAACAGAAGGGATAACATGACAGGATAGTGGTGGGCGTAAGTGCAGAGGAGAGTAAAAGTATAGGAGAGTGGAAGCTAAGGAAAAGAAAGGATAAAGAAAAGAGGATGTGGCGTATCCCACGGTCAATGTTGCCGGAAGGTGAAGGTTGAGGCCAACGGACATGCGCAGGAGAACATTGGGAACATGCGGGAAGGTACAGCAGACTTGGCGGGAATAAGAGGAAAGAGAGGACGTTAGAAAGCCGAAGGGCTAACGACATACATACTGAAACATATGTGTGAGTTACGCAACAGTGGTCTTGTTAGTGTGGTTAGAAATCTTATTATTGTGCCCTTGTATGATTGTTTTGATATTGGGCATGCAGCTATAACTGAGTTTAACAGTGTTTTTATTAAAAATGTGACCCAAGGGGTGGTTGTTGGGGAAACAACTCTTCAACTGCTTTAAAAAACTCATGCCCGATGTTGGTGGACACATTGAAGTCGAAAGGTGGGTTGTCCCAGTCGATGTTTCTGCGCCTTTTTCGTTTAGTTTGTGAAGTGGTATGGGCGAGTTTATAAGAAAGGTTGTAGTTGTACCCGCATTTATGTAGGGCATTTTGATATAGAACTTTGGCATTGTCGTAGATCTCTTTGTCAGATGATAGTTCGGAAAGTCTTTTATTTATGCTTATAGGTATGTTGCGAATGATGGAGAGTGGGTGGTTTGATAGTTTGTGGACCTATTGGGGGATGTTATTAGGTTTATTATATGGGCGATGTTTGACAGTGACAGCAAAGTCTCCTGTTGATAGAGTTTGTGCTGGGAAGCGAATTCACTTTGGATTTGACGGAGGTTTCTGTCAGGGACAGCGCTGCTCTTCCAATAATACTAGACATAGGAAGTTTCATTTTACTAAAAGAAAATCAACAACACCACTCATTGAAAGGCATTGAAAATGAAGAGAATCCTTTTTTGAAATCTGGGCTCAGCAGTTACTTTTATTTTGAAGTTCGATTAATTGACTGACGTAAAAGCTCACAGAACTCTTCAACACTCTGTCGACTCATTATTCGACTCTTTTTATCCCAAACAACTTGAAAAGAAACTGACTCAGGAAAAAGTGGTGGGGAGAGTTTAGGAAGAAGATTTTTTTATAGGTTTGAAGCTCAAAAGTTCTGAAGCAACCCCGAAGAATTTTTTTGAAATGCCTCTAGTGTTCAAAAACATGATGTTAAGCACAGAGCACTTGAACAATGAAATTATAGATTTTTCCATGTCTAAAAGATTCCTAAAGACCTCCCAACACTCGTTAACTTAAAGCATGTTTAAAGAGAAGATTCCGCTAATGAGTTTGTTGCTGAAGTGGTTTGTGAAACATAGATTGAAATCTTCAAGGCTTTTCAGGTGATAGAACGCACTCCTAGAAAGGTTTTTCAGGCTTATAAAACCACGGTTTTTTACTCTAGGATAATAGGAGATAGGATCCTAGTCAAAAATTGCTTGCCTTTACCCGTAAATTGGTAGGAAATGCTGCCGATGGAAGTGCAATTACCAACAAAGAAAAAACATGGAAAAGTCAAATATATCAATGATTTCAGAGAAGGTTCATTCTGTATCAGAGTAAACAAATTTGTTTCTGTAGGCGATATATCAGATGATTTTTACAAAATAATAAGTGTTAACCTAATGGCATGATCTAGAACATTGTTAAAATCCATATACAAAACTATTATGGACGTAAAGTTTATCCCATTAATTGTTACCCATATTTTCAGCACAGCATGAGTGTTTAAAAGCACTTGTGTTTTCCATACTACAATACTCAGATCTGACAATGTTGCCTTTTTCCTATGCGTTTTTAAGGACAAATAATTCACTCGTACTTTTTCTCTAGTATCTTGATACTTATCATCAGAAGTCAATATAAATGTAGATAGTATGCTTTTTAATTTGGTTTTCACTTATTTATACATGAATAAAAAAGTTCCCCGTACATAGACATGGATAAAGATAGCCTGTGCATGGCTTCATTTGGATCGCTAGAGAAATTGGTGAAAGCAGACACAAACAGAAAATTTTACACCAAATTATCTCAAATGGTTCCTGTGTACATACTTCTGTGTAGACACTTGGGTGAGTGTTTGCCACAAAAAAAACTATAACATGGTGAAAGAACACCAGGGTTGTTCAAAGACAAATTTATGGAACATGTAATCGTTGTGCTCAACCTTAGATCTTACTACTGACTGGGTGAAAAAGGAAACAAGTTTAGCTTGAAAGGTCTAAACATTAAAAATACCAATTTAAACAACATTGCAGCTATCTGAGTTAGTTGAGGGAGAGAACCTTGTTTAAAAGAAACAGTTGCACTTTGTAATGATTGATGAAACTATGCTAACTTTCAGGCAAATCAAGTGAGCACACACATGTTTTAATGCTCAAAGACGAGTGTGTCCCAACTGAGTATGAACAGAGCCTACTAGCGGGTAGTGAGAGACCAAAAATTTTGCTTCAGCTAAAAGTTCTTCCATCTTATATAAGTTACAGAATAAATTTTTTTTTCATAACAAATATTAGTCAGTTCTAATTTTTTTCAATTAATTTATGCATTTTGCCCATTGAATTTTACCAATTAAAAAAAACAAACAAAAACTAAAATTCTAATTCAACAAAGAAATCAAGTCCGTTAGCAACCAACTTACATCAGTGCAACATTCAAAACAGTTATACAAACCCAAATATGAATAACTCCTGTGCAATAAATACTCAGCTAGCTAGCGTAACCACATACAATAAAAACTTGATAATCAACACCTGGTGCACTCAAAATATTGCTAAACGATTTTCATGAACACCTGGTGCTCAAAAATACACTTTGAACCAGGATAGCCATCTTGTTCTTGAACACCATGATGCGAATCTGCTTTTATCATACTACTTACATGTTTTTCTTGTACCAGTTAGAACAAAAGATATCTTGGATTCTCATGCTATACTTACACTTCTTCACAAGAGCAATCTGCATCCGCAACTTCTGTGTATGGTTGACCAAAGTTATTCACAATATTTTGTATATTAATTTTGTCCTGTAAAATTGTGAAATGAAAGCTTAGGTTGTTAATGTAAAATATGCACATAAACTGATTTGCAACAAAACATAAGAAAATAAACAAATAAAACCCATAGCCGTTCGGTTGGTCAAAGATAAGAAAACTTCAACATTTATTCAGTTACAATACCTCATCCCCTTGCGAGGGTAATTTCCACGTTATTGTTGTGTTATATTCCAATGAGCACAACTGGCAAGCCTTGCATTTTCTTAGCTTGTAGATTATTAAAGAAAATAACTCCTTGCTGAAATCATAAACACAATTTTTCTTTGTAGTGAGGATCAAATGTTCGTAAACTGTCTTTCACTGGGAAAGGAAATGCAGTTAGTTTGAATAGCTGTTACAGGCTTACAGAAAGTACGTAGAATCATGCTGGTTATGATAAATATAAAGTTAAGCTTAGATACCGCTGCTAACAGAAAAATAAAAATAGTAACTTTTTCTACTCTACTCAGTGCACAGCTACTTCCTGTTAGTAGTAAAATATAAGCGGGTTTTTAAACTGATCAGGCTCTTCGTGTCTAAAATGTGTTTTTATAAGCACCAGGTGCCAGTAGAGCCTGACAGGTGTGTTTCTATCTGTCGTGTATCATGGAGTTTTTGAGCGCAGTAGATTTATTTTAAATAATTTGTTTCTGAACTATAACATTTTGGTTCTCATGATCAAGATAAGTTTATTTCCCTGCCAGGAGAGTTGCGGGTTAAGTGTTAGGTATATACTTGGGTCTGTGTTGGGGTTTTAATTATTGTTTGAATACTAAGAATTGTTGGTAAAAACCCGTGTTATAAGGTAAATTGGACGGCTTTTAACCTGGTTTCTCTTCCATCCATCTCCTCTTCATTTGAAAAAATAAATATTGTAGTGAATCGTGCCAGTAGGGCTCTTACTAACGTCCATCAACAACAGCCGTTCACAGCTCGCAGCTTGTGAAACAGCAAAGCAACACTTGTCTCCTAGAGGTAACGCAGAGTCGGTCAGACCTGCAGGGTAACAACTAGTGAACCCTCGGCTCAGACGAAATATGCATAATTTTATGTAATAAAATATATTTATTGTCCGCATATCAAATTCTAGGGAGGCAATCGCCTAGAGAAGTTCACAACAGCGGCAGTAAGAGATAAGTGGCAAAGGATACTGGAAAAATCAGCCTTTCAAAGGCTGGTGACAGGAAGCGTATTGCATCATGCTGGTGCAACCAATAATACATGACAGGAAGTAATACAGCCAATCAGAATAGCAATGCATATAATTGTCATAATATTAAAATGACAATGAGCCCAGTGGCAATGAGTCATGCTACAGGGTTACTTAGCCTTTTAGTCAAGGTAGATGGAAAGTCGAGGTTGATAGGTCCCAGATTCATATCAATATAGACTGGCTTTGGAACCCTGGTTATGGCGGGCAGCTTATCACCGGCCCGGTATGACATTGCAGGGATGGTAGAGGGCACTTCCGGGTTTGCAAAGGTCACAGCAAGGACGGTAGGTAAGGCTGCAGGGTCGGTGTAGCATTATAGCTTCTGAGTGACAGCTCTTTTGTACATCATTTGGGGAGGCCTGTTTGACTAAATAATTTTTTTAGCGTCACTTCTAGGTTAATACATATATGTGCAAGACATGTCTGCTGCCAAAATCAACCACAATATATATTGCAATGACAGAAAAACATTGGTGGAATGTAGAAAGTAATCTTTTTTAACTAAGACTAGTAATATATTTTATTATAGTACTAATTGGTGTAAAAAGAAAATAGAAGTGATTATTCACAATGGTTAATCAGATCATAGACGGTGACTTATAGCATGTACACGGCGATAATTGTTTTCTTTTTACATTCGTAAACGGCCTAATTGAAGCCCCAACTACAGTGAAGTAGTCTTTCAACCGTTTTTGCTTAAAACGTCTTTTTGCCATATTGATCTTCAAAGTCGTTTAAAACACACAAAAGCATCAAATGCTTCAAACATGGACATAAAAATTGAAAAAATAAATGTTGTTCATTCTAATCTAGTTGAAAAAACTTACATTATAATGTACAACTCCAACATATCTATTATATACTGCGCCAGTAGTATAATACGAAAGTAAACAAATATGAAACTCAAAAAGATGAAGAAAATAAAGATGATGGTGAAAGTCCAATAAAAGCAACTTTTATTATATCATAAGATGAGTGCTTAAAGTATAAAAGAAACAAATGTGGAAAATAAATGTGAATAAGTCATGAGTATTTATAGAGTTTTGTCAAGTCTCTTTGATAGGATTTATTATGCGTGAGTAGTAATGTAGGAGCAGATCTCTGTCTTGAAGTCTGAGGACAAGGTTTTCCTGGTTCTGAGTGTCTTTCAGTTGGCAGCAGTTACCATAAAAGCCTGTGAGGTTGCTGTGTGTGTGCACCAGGTTTTATAAATTAAGTTTTAACATTTATGTTTGAACTAAGAATTTATTGTGCAGGGTTTGTTTACCATGTGATTTGTATGCTGATTTTTAACCATAGATTTGGGTTTTTTATAAACGTGGTATGAGAACCTGAGAAAGTAATTTTTTGTGCATCAGTTTTTATTGCTATTAATTTAGTTTGTAGTTGTATGAATAACCAAGCATTTATTGTACAGGGGTTGTTTGTATTGTAGTTGATTTTTATGTCCACCACCTTCCGCTAGGGGGTTGTGCTGGTAGACCTGCTGTCTTGTTCAGCCACAGCAATACAGTCAGCCAATTCAGGCCTGACAACCTACAGTCTACCTCAACTCAAAGGTGACCCTGTGCTGGGATGGCACAAACAAATTGTTGCAAAGTAAACGACTAACTTTAAAAACGGTGACGAGCCCTCGACTCAGACATACAGTGTGTTTAGGTTGTGTATAAATATATACTTTATTCATGGCAGAATACAAGGCGGAAAAAAAAGACAAGAGAACACCCTCAGGCCATATCAGTAAGTGCAATGAGTATAACAAAGTCTCTGCCTCTTAACTGCAGAGTCGCTGAAAGTAACACTGGAAAGTTTCCAGCCATGCACAGGAAGCATGGTAGGAAATTATATGCTATATAATAAGTAGTAATATCCAATGAGATAAATATCACTGAGTTAAATGGTGCTGGCGCCCAGAAGTAAGGGGCGGAGTCTGTGGTTAGCGTGGACCGTGATAGGTTATTACAATCCTTTGGTCTTCATTAGCCTATGGTTCATGTTTCTACACATCTAAGGGTAGATAGCTCCGGGAAGTGGTGTCTGGAGGCACTTGGGCTAAGTTTCGTCTCGCTGGCTATGGCGGCCATTGTTTTACTGATCCGGGGTAGCTACCCAGCGTCGGGGTAGTAAATATCCGGTGTCGGGGTAGTAATGGCCAGTGCCAAAATAGTTAATTATTACTGATAATCACTTAAGAGAGCAATATATAATTGCTATAACATATTCCGGTCTTTGTCTGTTATAATCAATGGAGGCATGCCTGTGGCAACCACCATCAGGGGGACCTTTGCACAGTAGTGGTCACTTCATTTAGCCTGCAAAGTCCACTACATAATTAGGGTTTGCTTGATGACTGACATTGGTGGGTGGGAGTACTGTATAAAAATGAAATGTCGTATTATTGTAATGCTATTGATTATTAAGATGACAACGGGGGATGATGCGGATATGAGAGTGGTGATATCAGATGATACTGTTGATGATACTCTGAGTGAAATTGTAGACGCTTTGCCAAGTCTGAAACAAAAAGTGCTAATAGTTTTGCCAATATGGCTATTTGTCATAGGATTCTTTACTATTGGAGGCATTACTGAATTTAGTGTGTATGATAGCACTGTAAAACAAAAACAGAAAGCAAGAACCTCTCCTGATCGAATGTTAAATAAAATTATTGGAAGAGGATGAACACTTAATCACTCGCGGATGGTAATGCTGAAAGTTTTGATGAGATGATGCAATCTCCTTAAACGATGATGATTGCTGGTCCGACTGGTTTGGGGAAGACGCAAGCGATTTTACGAATTATTGAAGCTATTCCTCCACCCGTAAAAATACATTACTGTTATGGATCCCATCAAAAAGTGTTTGACGATGTATCTTGGGTGATACTTCCTAATGGGAAGATAGATATAAAAACAAGCTTTCCCAGAGATGGACAGAACAGATGGTTGATAAGTGATGCCTTGATGAATGAATGTTCTGGTGAAGCTGATGCCAATGGTTTGTATATGGGACATAGCCACCATTTAAACATAGATGTATTTTGTAATGTTAAGAAACTATTTTTAAAAATAAATCATACAGTTTTTCGAAGAATCACCATTTTTTTTTTTGAAAATCCCGAGGGACGTTTTTTTTCGATTACCTATTTGGCTCATCAATGCGTTCCAAACAGAACAAACTATGGACAAAAAATCTTTGAACAGGCTACCGGGCAACTACTCTTTTCTACAAATAGACATGACTAAGCGAACGGATGATCATCACAGACTATGTGGAACATTGACATCAAATCAAATCGACGATGATGTATGGAATCATGTAAAATCGTATAAATACAACTACTATTTAATTCATCTCCTATGTATTTTGTTGTTCATTCGCTTAACCCATTGTTAATCTAATGACTAAAACTTTGCAGCAAAAATTAAGAATAAATGCGGCGCTGTTGTTACCACTCGACATAGCATTCGCTTCAACTCAAAAATCTGTGATAGTTAATGCAAAATGATTTTATTATGACTCCAATGGAATATGCCAAAGCTATTATAGGCAGAACAATACCATTGCCAGCTGCTCAGTATAATCAGTGGCAATGAAGCACGAAAGATATTGCTAGTTCAGCTATGAAATCATTGATAGATGATAAAAAGCTGTGTTGCAAAAACAGGATTTCTAGCTTACCTACTAGGACCTTTCATCAGCACAGTAGTTCCAGGAATACTGAAAACTGTTTTAGGAACAGGAGAAAAAGGCATATTTCGACAAGAATGATGAGGAATAGATCGGTTATTTTAGCTCTGGAAGACTTCAGTGAAAGAGGAAAAAGGCCCACAGTCAAAAAACATAACTCGGATATGTTTCAATCATTGATAAAAACTGTTAAAAACTTTATATTAGGCAATGTTTTTCTAGATTCAGAACAGTTACCACGCACCGACGCAAAATAATCAGCAGCGGAAAAGATGGTGTTGAGCATAACAATTTAATTCAGACCAGTAGAGGCAAACTTTTATATGCTATAATGACACCTACTGTGCCCGTTTTATTGTCAATTAAACCGCTAAAAAGCCAAGAGCCTCCAAATTCTGAAATTTTCCAGAAGCTAGTTTTTAGTGCCTTATACGCGCTTGAATGCGATAGATTATTAAAAAAAATTTGGCAATGGTGAAGCGACAGAAAAAAAGAAAAAAATCGCTGTCGCACTGTATTAAAAGGCTATGAAAGACAAATCTGAGAGATGAGAAGAAAAATCAGAATGCTTTGTTGGAAACACTTCATGAATCATATTGGCCCAAAAATGGAAAGTTAGACAAAAATTTTCATGACATGCCTAGCTACTTGAGCGACGGCAGAAAAATTAAAAATATTCCCCAACCAATGGATAACTGGTCTCCCCCAATAAAACAGGGCCACAACTTTTGACTAACAGTATGATTACCAATGGCAAGCCCGACAACCTTTTACTAAACTAACCTGCTTCCTGTACCTCTTTGCTGAATGTTACTGATGGATCTCCAATGGGAAAAAATTGTTTCATACAGATGACTTGTTCATGATTGATATACAGAATTTTGCTGATGGGGAAAGTGATGACGAGAGTTAGAAGGAATGCTTAGAAGAGTCGGAGAAAAGGATCTAGTATAAAAAGTCAAAAAAGCGATCGAACGATTGGCATCAGAATGATTTAGCACGCGAGTCTGGACATACTCAAAACTGGAGGCAAGTTGCTGAACCCTATGACATTCAACACTTTATCGCAAGATGCTCTAAGTAATACAGGAATATTAAGATTAGGTAGTACAAACTGCAGCAAACTTAACAGCCTGCTTTGGATAAAGGAATCACGACTGTCAGGAGATCTCCATGACCAACACATGCTGTGGAAGTTTTGGACATTTCCGGAACTGGAAAAGGGGTATCAACAGGTTGTAATAGTTGTGTTATAATCCTGTGTTACACACATTTCTGCGAGGAGCAAGTGCTTTGCTGCAAGCTTGTTGAAAACATGAAGGAGAAAAAATATTTCGCAAATGGCTGAACAGAGAATATGCCTACAAGACGCAGAAAAATGTGAAAATAATATTTAAATAGTGCCTGACGGTAGCTGGAATAGGAAAGCAGTTTCAAGCACATTTGATGAATGTGCGATCTCGGAAAGAATACACGGACAACAGAGCGCTTTCATTATCAACCGTTGATTTTTATCCAGGAAACAGTGGCCTGCCCCACACATCTTCAAACCCGATCACACTGTAGCCAGAGCTTTGAGAAGCATAAAAATTGGAGAAAACTACAAAGCTTTACAACTACGTAAAAGTAAAGAATTTGACAATTTTCATTTAAAGAGCCTCCTGGCTGAAAATGTAACACAGGCTTTACAACTGAAAACGAAACGGTGAGGAGCGTTTCAACAAGAATTTAACAGAGAAGATTTACATATATCTGATATACAAAGATGATCACAGATACATCAATATTGTATCCCATATGGTTAGCGCATACAACTATGCTTTTCCTACCTCTAAAGATATGAGACGAACTGAGGTAGATTTTCCAAATCAGGAACTCATGTGAAATCTAGTGTTTGAAGGAAGTGAGCTCAGTTTGGCTAAAGAACCAAAGTTGAAAGTTGAAGGTTACGTGAGATTTAGCAAGGCGGAAAGGCTTTTAAAAGTGGTTACACCTCGAATGGCACAATCAAGGTCTTCATGACCACCGGTGAAAACTTATTGTGTGCAAAGTGAAAGATTTGGCTGAAGAGATGATCCAGGGTACCTATTACAAAAAGAGTTGCACAGGGTAACAAAAACCTACAGTTTTCAGAATATGACAGATATTGGAAAGAAGAATGAAGAGAGTTAAGAGACAGATACTGGTCAAGTGGTTGGGTTGTGAGGAAAAGTTCAACAAGTGGGTGGATGAATAGCTTATAAGGAACGAACGCTGGCTGTCTCCATAATATCATGGTAAAATTTTGATGCTGAAAACTTCATCCGCAAACTCTAATACTTGAGAGTTTACTACAACTCCGATTTTACGGTGAGACTGTATAAGTATCTTTTTATCATTCATACCGCAGAAGCAAAAAGTCATTCATCTTCATCTGTAATGGTAGGACAGTGTTGAAGAGGTTCTCAGGTTATACAAAAATGACTGCGTGAAACGAGATTGGACCACAAGTCGGTCATTTCCTACAACAAAGTTATCAACCAACAGCGGTCCCAATATGATTCTGAACTTTTGCAAAGACTTAGTATACATATTTGGATTTGAAATGATAGACAAGTTATGTGTCCCCAAGGTAGATACAACAATTTCGCAACACCAAATATAAACTTCGGACAAACACATTTATATTGCCAGTCCAACACTGTCAACAACCAGATGGTAGGCAATGAGTAGTACAAGTAGAAGGGAAGAAGAATACTGTCATAAAACGGGAGTCCCAAAAATCTTCACAATGTCAGCGTTACATCACTGAATATTGAACTTATCCAAGTGCTTATCACGAGTGACAATGAATACCATTTGATGGTGGAAAGGTTGCGCTGTCTGTTCATTTCTGAGAAAAAAGGAGACAATGAGTTTTGTATGATATACCAATCAAACCTCAAAAGATTTTTTTGAAGAATACTACAAAACGCAAGCTGGTTAGTGATGTCAACGATCCGGAGCAGTCTCAAAAACTTGAGTCATGCATGGCCGAGCCCTTGAATCGTCTCGTCGATCCTCCGTTGCTTATTGCTACAGAGACAGTACGTTTATTGATTAGCTGTCAAGTGAACTCAGTACATGTGCGGCCACTGGTACATTTTCCTCTTGTTGCAAGGGTCATGCGACCCCCTTCAGGTTCAAGAAAAACTTTCCTTTTTAGAAGTTATTTCAGTTGGAGTTTTGTGTTACTGTAAAGTTCTCTAGAAGCACCCACATTTCTAACCTCCCAGTCAATGGACTTATTAACCTGTGTACTAGTATTTTTTGTTATGAAACAATTGATAGGACTACCTATCACGGCCATTCTCTGGAATACAACCCGCAATGCTATTTGATTAAAACCACTCATGAGCAGCAACGTAAATTTGGCCAGTGACACTATTATCTTCTTGCATATACCTTGAACAATTTTGCCCCATTAACTATTTTTATTAGTATAGTATTATAATTAGTGTAATATTGCAAAGGATTTGTGTACACTTGTTTGAATTTGACCTCCACCGGACCACTGTCTTTTCAAACCTTCCTATGCTATTGAGAGCTTGGGCAAATGGTAGTGAGCCGATTAGCCTCTCAGGCACTAACAACTTTGTATTGTGGCTTCTACTAACCGTAGTATAACTCAGCTCACAACCGTCACTTAATCAATTAATTAGTCAATCCCCCTCAACACAGGATAATTCCTCTAACAATATGGGGATCTGTTACTAGATATGAGTGGATCCAGCGTCCAACAAATTCTGCTGACTAAGCATGTGCATAAATTCAGCAATTGATAATTTTCACTAGCATTAACTCAGCACTTTACCTTTCAAGCGAATGATGCAGAACTTGTAACAATTACAAAGAGTGTAGTTATTCTCTAAGTGAGTTAATTATTTACAAGGGTTTACTACTTAGCAAGTGTTCAGCATAAGAAAAGTTGTAGTTGATAACAATAAATATATTCTCGAGCAAGATACAATACTTACAAGCAGTGAAAGATGTTTCGAAGCGTTATAAATAATCCTGGCAAGTTAGACAACGACTTACAATATCTCCCAGTAAATGATTGCGATGATCACAACGTTACACCACGTTACACAGTTCTACTCTTACCACAACTACTCCAGAGCTCTGAAGGCTTGGGCGATTTGCACCAGTATTTATATAAAAGGCGTGCAGTTGAAGATACACAAATGTAATTGGTTAATAACAATATACATGTAGTATGAATGGCTATTTCGAAACAAGGTTAAAATGTGTAATAGAAATCAATAGATCCAATGCGTAAGAGCTGTATGAACTGAGAAGAAGGAAAGGCCCATTACCGGGCTAGGAAGTTCACATGACTGTGTGAACTGACAAGGGGGAAGAGAGGAGGCATTCGCCTAGAACATGGTACCGCGCTTTGTCAGAGCGGCGTCTCGAAAGCACGTGATCTCTTTCTTCATTAGCTCGGCCTGGTTTCTGGCCTTGGTTAGCTCAGCATCCGTCAGGTTGCCGACCAACACTTTCTTTTGAAAGCTCGCAAGCACTGCTTCAAGTTCAGCAACACCAGGTTCCATGACGCCAGCATACTTGGTTCTGTTTTTAAGGAACCGAAAAGGCAGGTCAATTTCCAAAATGGAAGGTTCTGCAGAAGGGGTGCAGGCTCATTGGATACTGAAGAGGTTACAGAGGTAGGGGAAGAAGGCTTATAGCTGCTGGCACTGAAGCAGTTTGGGGCTTCTTCTGTGGGACTCGGTAGCCTATGAGGGGTACCTCCATTAACGGACTCACTCCACTGGTGGTGGAGGAAGAGACCTGTTGCGGGGAACCACAAAGAGGAAGAAGAAGAAAGGGCAAGCAAAGGTGCTCTACTGGATTGAGTGGGCCTACAGGCGCAAAATTCAGGAGGAGTGGGCCACTTTTGGTACCTGCAGAAAGCAGGGAAACTCTCTCCGTCCACGGCATAAATGTATCCTATACTCTGGTAAGAGCCAAAAGAGCAGCTCCTCTCTTCTTTCTTTTGGATTGTACGGTGCCCAAGTGTTGCATACGCTCTCTGGAAACGGCAGGAGGAGCACTGGTGTCTACTTCCAGCTTAGCAGTAACAGACACAGAACTACTACTGGGTCCCATCTTGACAAAGGGCGTAGGAATGGGATCCCACAGGGGGAAGGCAAGTCATTGACAAAATGACTGGTGGGGTACCACAGAGAGGAGAAAAAGGGAGCACTGCATTTGCTGTCAGAACAGCAGGGCTGGCAGGCTTACTGGGAGAAGAGGGGGGGAAAGTCAAGGGCTAGGGGGTCATGAACAGTGGCATACTTACTCATCCAGTTTTCTGTCACTGCGTCCTGCTTAGCCACTCTAAGGAGAGCATCGTCTTTTCTATCTTTGATCTTCGGCTCCTCAACATCAGGCTTCCTTGCCGGAAACACTGACTGTGCAGGCAGTGAAGACTGTGACGATCGTTGAGGTGGCAGCAATACAGCAACTGGAGGCAGCTCATTCTCTCGAGTGATTTCCATCAGCAGATCGTCCTCCATTTCAAGCTGAAGTTCACCTCCCCTAGGCTCTTTCGAAGGTCTCTCAAAATTATCCATAGTGTCAGAGCTAGTATCTTGGTGATGACAGAGTGAAAAAATACGTCCCTCATCGAATAATAATTTTAAAGCAATGGCGTTTCCCACGCACGGCAGACTGACATGTACTCTGTCAATGTTCGGCCAAGAGGGATAAATGACAGGGCATCTGTCTAGGGTGGCTGTACCTGAAAACCCATACTCATTCACCAAGGGGAGGAGCTTGCCGGGGATTAGGCTAGCTAAGGGGTTAGTCTGTGAACTTCCTGTCCACATCCAGTACGGGGGTGTGGCTATCTTCAATCGACCATAACCTCTCATACAGGGGAAACTCAACCGCCTTTGCAAAACGTCACCATTGGGAAAATAGTGATGCCACTTCACTGCTCCAGCGATCAATGAGATCTTTCTCCAGAGAAATAATTCTTTGCAGACAGATGCCCTGGACTCTGGCCTTTCTATTGGCACACTGTTTGCAAGATATTCTATCAACATCCTGTCCAGGAGAACCACTTGTATCTAAGGTATCTTTTCACTTGTTTTTTCGGATTTTGCTTTTTTGTCTGTCATGCCTTCACATCTTAGTGGCTATTCAGCATGCACAGGGTGGCTCCGGCTTCCACAGGCTGGCTGCACTGATTTATTAATCGTTCCTAGTACAGTCTGTGTGGTGAGCATAACTTTCACTGGCTCAAGGGGTGGTGCCGGTTGCATGGTTGACTCTTCTCCAGTCAAAATATCTTCAACGTCTTTCCCTAGCCCTTTTGGCATAACTGGGGTGTTAGTCATATCCTGTGTGTCTGGCCGCTCCATAGTGGACACACTCTCGCAGGTAGATGACTCAACTCTCTCAAGGGGTGGCAGCAACTCAAGATCAGGGGGTAACTGGTCTGCATCTGAGCTCTCCACTCTATTTATCAATGGGGTCCCACCTTTGCCTGTGCGCTGTATCTTCTTGCCTGCCGCAACTATGACACATTCACTTACCTTTAGGTGGCAGCAGTGTCTTGTGAGGAAAGGCATGCCCAGTCTGGCATTTTTACTCAACTGGCTGATTACAATCGCCACTGTAGTGTGCACATCTTGCGGCTGCAGGGAAGCAGTAAGGGTGCAATAGAAGGGAATGCGGGCGCCATCAGCCATTACTCTAAAGGCATCACTCTTTCGTATCGTCTCCTTCACAGGTGGGGGAGCAATTCGACTACTTTCTTTGACAGTAATTGGTGTCACAGCCTGTATCATATAAGAAAGTGGCTGCCTGACCTTTTATCTTGCTGGCTAAGAAGTGGCTGCCCTTGTAAGGCATCTCCTGTTCAGCAGTGGACAGGTTGTCTTTCTGGGGGTGCAGACTGCTCCTGTTCTAGCCACACTGGTGAGACCATTGCATGCCGGCTCTGTGCTTCCACAGACTCATGATCTGCTACTTTCATCAATTGCAAAGGCAGCATATATAGCAGGGATGAAATGATAGGGGTAGCACACTCCCGTTCTTTTACTCTCTCTTTCCTCTTCTTCTGCTTTTTCATCTTTTTCTCCTTAAACTGGATTTCCTTTCATTCCAGGACTGGCCAGTCGGAGAGGGTGGCATACACCGGGTTCTTCTTCTCAATTTTCTCCAGCTCCTTAATCCACCTTCATGCCTTCTCGCAGGTAGCTGGTGTAGTAACTACTGTGGGCGCATCCCGTTCCCCAAAACAAGAGTTCTCTTGGGCTTGGGAGTGGCTCTAACTCTCTCACGGCAACGGCTACTGAAATGGCCTGCCTGTCCACAGCTCCAGCACTGACGGGGTTTGTCCCGTGTTGTGGGAGGTGCCTGTTGATCGACAGGATTGACAGGTGCCAAAGGGGTGTAGCACGCTACTGGAGGAGCCTGAACAGGGGAGGAGGTGGCATTGTGGCTGCTTCTAACTGCAGGAGTTTTCTCAGCTCAAATGTCACATCTTGGAGCAGCTTTGTCACTTGAACTCTCTCATTGTTGGTCATTGTGGTCGATTGCTGGATTGCCATGGTGTAATCCGCAATGGGAACACTCTCCTTCCCTGCATAGGGGTGCTCTCTCTGTCTCTGAGAGTGGTTGGTCATGACGCTTGTTTGGTAACGAGGCATGGGGGGTTGCCCGTATTCCTCATCTGAATACTCAGCACTTTCTTCATCTTCCACTCGCCTGACCTTCGGTTCGAAGCCAGGGAACACCTTGATGTGCAAAAACTCATTCCCAGCTCTCACAGATTCATTTATACCCGGGGATTCAATGCCAGCAGGTACCACTGCAAGAAAGGTTGTCCCAGAGTAGGCAGGAACGTCTGGAGTTCCATCCTTGCTATATGACGTCTGGGCAAATCATCATAAGCTATACGGACCAGTCTCTCTACTTTGTTCGCGTGCTCTTGCAGGAAAGCCTTAACCAGCTTCTTCAAGTGCACCAGGTTCTGCAGAGCTTCACGGCGTGTGAGGCTGAACGTGCACGGTGATTAGCGTATACTGCTTGCAGGGTGTTAGGCCTGCCACAGTCTAACCACTCCGTCTCGTAGGGCTGCTCTTATGTGGAGAGGGGCCGTCTGATCATTCCAACTATTAAGATCTGACACTTCTGCAAACTGGGAGATGAAGTACTCTACATCTCCAAGTCTAGAACAATTAGGTGGTTCGAAATGAGGGAGGGGGACATGGGGAGGAGTACATGGTGGCAAAACATTTTGCAGTGTCTCTGCCAACCGGTCCAGGGCTGCAGCTTCAGTGTAGACTGCAGGAGTCCGTCCTGCACTTCTGGCTTTCTGGTTAGCTATTGCCGTTACTGTCTGGATCTGGGGAAAGAGAAGGGTGTACAGAATCTGCGGGGGTAGTGGTTGGGAGGGCTACTAGCCTCGTACGGTAAAGGGAAAACACTGTTACTCAGGACAAAGAAGGGGGGAAGGAGTAACCAGTGAGTTTGGCCGTGCTGTGTCAACAGTGTCCAACGTTTGCAGTGTATCCCACCGCTGCCACCAATGTAAAGGATTTGTGTGCACTTCTTTGCATATGACCTTCACCGGACCACTGTCTACTCAAGGCTTCCTATTTTATTGAGAGCTAGGGCAAATGGTAGCGAGCCGACTAGCCTCAGGCATGAACAACTCCCTATTGTGGCTCCTACTAACCGTAGTGTATAAAATTAAGCTCACAACCGGCACTTGATCAATTAATTAGTCCATCCCTCTCAACACAGGATAATTCCTCTAACGATATAGGGATCTGTTACACGATATAATTAGATCCGGCTTCCCATCAATTCTGCTGACTAAGCACATGCATAAATTCAGCAATTGATAACTTTCACTAGCGTTAACTCAGCACTTTACCTTTCAAGCGAATGATGCAGAACTTGTAACAATCAAAAAGAGTGCAGTTATTCTCTAAGTGAATTGGTCATTTACAAGTGTTTTCTACTTCGCAAGTGTTCAGCATGAGGAGAGCTGTAGTTGGTAACAGTAAATATATTCTCGAGCAAGATACAAAAATTACAAACTGTGAGAGATTTTTCAAAGCATTATTGACAATCCTGGTACGTTAGACAACGACTTGCAATGTAATCCAGTAAATGATTTCAAGGAACACACTGTTACGCCACGTTACACAGTTTTACTCTTTAACACAACCA
>CALYOO010000567.1:0-22040 GCA_945261195.1 Cryptosula pallasiana
CAAAAATGAAACATTATAAGATTATATACATTGATTACATAATAAGTAGGGAAAATCTTCCTATATAATATAGCTAGAGTCAGTAAATACTAAGTAATACAAAGCACTACAACTTGTAATGACAATCAATGCATACATACATACATATGGTATCTTGAGAGAAAAGAGAGAGGAGAGATTTTTTAGTTTTCTATACATTCATGTATATATGGTTAATTATGTACATATTTATGGGTATATTTATATCTACATAGAGAGAGGGAGAGTGGGTATATTTATATCTACATAGAGAGAGGAGAGAGGAGATCTATCTACATTGAACAAATATATTGATCAAAAATGAATCATTGTATGATTATATACATTTATTACATAATAAGTAGGGAAAATCTTCCTATATAATATAGCTAGAGTCAGTAAATACGCATATGTCCATATTCATGTACATGTACATAAATGGACATGAATAGGTACATGTCCATATTCATGTCCATATTCATGTCCATATTCATGTCCATATTCATGTCCATATTCATGTCCATATTCATGTCCCATATTCATGTCCATATTCATGTCCATTTATGTACATGTCCATATTCATGTCCATTTATGTACATACCTATGTTCATATTTATGTACATACGCATGTCCAAATTCATGTCCATATTAACATTTTATAGCTATGTACAGAGGAGAGAGAAGAGAGGAGAGAGAGATTTTTTAGTTTTTTATACAACCATGTATATAAGGATAACTATGTACATATTTATGGATATATTTATATCTAGATTGAATAATATACATTTATGACATAATAACTATATTGAATGCTATAAAATATGTTGGAAAATCACCAAATTAGCCCTCTAGATGGTTAAAAATTTACAGTATTTGGGAAATAACTGCAAGAGAGGAGAGAGGAGTATTTGGTAGAGGAGAGAGGAGGCTTCAAAAAGAGCTACAAATAACTAATCAGTACACAAATCAGTTTATTAGGTAGTAGTGCTTCAAGGAGGTACAAACACTGATTGCTGACAAACAACAAATTTTAATGCAGATTGGGAGAGGTAGCTTTTTTAGACCCTATAATCATCCTGATTGCACAGGTTTTAATATCAATACAAAATGAATCTTCCGCCTTTAAAATATGATAAACGTTATTTTGCTATACCAGAAGAGGAGTATGATAGTTTGATGGAAAAGATCAGTGGGGCTAAATCAACCGACCAAGACAAGTTTGCGTCATCATTGTATGACAACCCGACAAAAGACAAAATGGTGAGAGATATCGAGAAAATCCAAAATATTTTGGTTGAAACGAATGAAATAGTAATGGGAATCAAAAACGAGTTGCTTGAGCGCAAAAAGACAAATGAAAATGTTCAAAGCACAAAAACCTATCAGAGTGATGTTGGAAAGATTAGGGGAGAGTACAAGCAACCAAAGAGCTGGAGCTCTGCTAAAACACCAAAGCTCTCACCATCATCGTTTGATAGAAACACAATTGACGATGATAGCAATAGAGATTCGGAGAGAATGATGCAACAATTAGAAGAGTTTAAAAAGAAAGTATCCGACATGACAGCTAGTAAAGACAATCAAGCGTTAGGTGTAAAAATATTGTATCAATTGAGAGATTCTGGAAAATACGATCTGGATTACTGACAGGATAAAACTCAAGGGAAGATGGCTTAGCGCTAAGCTATCAAAGAATTTGTTGCAAGATGTACTAACTGATAAAGACTCAATAAGATCAACAAAAGATAACTACAGTAGATTTAAAAGTCTGCTCACCACTCAAGGAATCACAACTGTCAGGAGATCCTCATGAAAAACTTATTTTAGCTACCTAGTTGTTAATTCAAACATCTTAGCAACAACTTATTAGCTCAAACATGACTTTGTTATACTATTTTTTTTGGTTAATGTCATTGTTGAAAAGTCTATGTTTATTGCTAATGCCTTGCTAATACATTACTGCTTAATCCTTTATCCAACACCTACAATAATTCTTAGTAATAGTAGTGTAATGAGACTGAGTAATAATCTACACACACCTTGTTCACTCTGTATGCTGTAGTACATGTTATTCCTTTAGTTATCTGCAATTACTTCAATTGGATCTGATCCAGATGTTTTATAGTCTTTACTGCTGCTGCGTTTTGTCTCAAACAAGAGTCCAAAGTAGGCATCGTGGTCTACAAAATACAAAAATTGCCATCTTAACTATCCAATCTAAAAAGACAAAAAATAAGAAATATTTTAAAAAATGTGAGCTATTTATTATTATTTAATCATAATACAAAGAAGATAACATTTTTATCAATATCCAAAGACAGGGTTTGTAACACAAACGGATTTGGTTGTAGGAGGCTATTTTCTCCATAGTGCAAGTAGGTAAGTTTTTCAACTAGTGGTAAATAAATATTTATCATTCTTTTATTATTTAGATCACAAGACTTGAACAAAATTCAATAAAGTAACAATGAAAACCAAATGAAATCACAATAATATTAACAATAGTAATAATAATAAGAATAATAATCATTATTATCAGTAAAAATTATTTTTCATATTAAATACAATGAATAATAACTGTTATATGTTGATAATAAAGTAAAACAATACAATAATGAAAGTTGTAATCATTTTTGGCCTGTAAAGTTCTAAATCAACCTGTCGTTCAAGATGCTAACCTATTTTTTCTCTCGGACCTACGACAATTCTGTCAATCAATGCCAAAAGACTGCGATCTTGAGCGCAAACAGGATAGGTTCTATGAGCATAAAATTATCTAGGAGAGATACTTCTATGGTTAAGAGAACGACTCCATATCGTTAATATGAGGATAACTCCATAGTGCAACTAGTTTGAGTTCTTCAACTAGTGTTAAATAGTTATTTATTATTCCTTACCTTAATACAGAAAGTCTCCTAGTAGTTGTAGTAGATGTTGATCCTTCAGTCACTGTTGTTGAAGTGGATGCTTTCTGTGTAAAAGCGGTGCTTCTTATATAGCTAGGTTGTACTAGGTACCGATTGACACGAGTTGATTCCAATGAAAATCCTTTATAATATATAAGCAGGTCTTTACGCGGAAAACTCACGCGAAAACCGAAACTGAAAAAAAATTCTTCGCGGGAGTTTTCCTTCTTATAAGTCATAGAGGTTTTACGTGGAAAACTCACGCGAAAAGTTGAACAGTAAAAAAATTCTCTTCGCGGGAGTTTTCCTTCTATATACTATAAAGGCTTTACACGGAAAACTCACGCGAAAACGGGAAATACAAAACAATTCTTTCGCGGGAGTTTTCCTTCTTTTATGTTATAAAGGCTTTATGCAGAAAACTCACGGAATTTTTTTCACCGTTAGTTTTCCGCGCAAGGCCTTTATAGTACATAGAAAGAAAACTCCCGCGAAGAAGTTTTTTTTATTTTTCCGTTTTCGCGTGAGTTTTTTGCATAAAGCTGTCATAACGCATAAGAAGGAAAACTCCCGCGAAGAAGTTTTTATATAGTTTTGGTTTTCGCGTGAGTTTTTTGCGTAAAGCCTTTATAACATATAAGGCGGAAAACTCCCGCGAAGAATGTTTTTTTTTTTTAGTTTTTGCGTGAGTTTTCTACGTAAAGACCTTATATATTATAAAGGCTTTTCATTGGAATCAGCTCGTGTCAATCGGTACCTAGTACAACCTAGCTATATAAGAAGCATCGCTTTTACACAGAAAGCATCCACTCCAACAACAGTGACTGAAGTATCAACATCTACTACAACTACTAGGAGATTTTATGTATTAAGGTAAGTGATTAAAATTATTATTTAACACTAGTTGAAGAACTCAACTAGTTGCACTGTGGAGTTATCCTCCTATTACGATATGGAGTCGTTCTCTTGACCAAGTTATGATAATTTTGTACTCGCTCTAAAGGTAAAGGTTTTCAGTCCGTTTTTGGTCAGACCAAAATTTATGCGAGACGTTTTAGGCATTATTTCAGTCGACGTAATGTTACCAGTTCATTTTCACAAGGTTTTTAATATTTATTTTAAAAATAAATAATTAGAGCTTTCTACTAGTGTTAAATGATTATTGATCATTTTTTACCTTATCACCACTTAGAGCCAGATGATTTAATTAACTAAAGACAAATAATTATTTTAGCGTTTCTTACCTTGATGCTCTCCTAGTAGCTGTAGTAGATGATGCTTCTCCGCTTGCTGTTGAAGAACTGGATGCTTTCTAAGTGAAAACAGTGGCTCTTAAATAGCTAAAGTTGCACTGAGTAAACCTTATGAATCAGCATTTTTTCCAATGCTTTCGCGGGAATAAAAACTGTTTATTCCCGCGAAAGCAACGGTTTCCATTCGCGTGAAAATAAATTCTTTATTCCCGCGAAAGCAACGGTTTCTATTCGCGTGAAAATAAACTATTTATTCCCGCGAAAGCAACAGTTTCTATTCGCGTGAAAATAAACTATTTATTCCCGCGAAAGCAACTGTTTCTATTCGTGTGAAAATAAATTATTTATTCCCGCGAAAGCAACTGTTTCTATTCGCGTGAAAATAAATTATTTATTCCCGCGAAAGCAACGGTTTCTATTCGCGTGAAAATAAACTATTTATTCCCGCGAAAGCAACTGTTTCTATTCGCG
Source organism: Cryptosula pallasiana (assembly GCA_945261195.1). Classification (NCBI taxonomy): domain Eukaryota; kingdom Metazoa; phylum Bryozoa; class Gymnolaemata; order Cheilostomatida; family Cryptosulidae; genus Cryptosula; species Cryptosula pallasiana. The sequence goes on from CALYOO010000567.1 coordinate 4,649, forward strand.
TGAAAATAAATTATTTATTTCCGCGAAAGCAACGGTTTCTATTCGCGTGAAAATAAACTATTTATTCCCGCGAAAGCAACTGTTTCTATTCGCGTGAAAATAATGTATTTATTCCCGCGAAAGCAACGGTTTCTATTCGCGTGAAAATAAACTATTTGTTCCCGCGAAAGCAACTGTTTCTATTCGTGTGAAAATAAATTATTTATTCCCGCGAAAGCAACGGTTTCTATTCGCGTGAAAATAAACTAGTTATTCCCGCGAAAGCAACAGTTTCTATTCGTGTGAAAATAAACTATTTGTTCCCGCGAAAGCAACTGTTTCTATTCGCGTGAAAATAAATTATTTATTCCCGCGAAAGCAACGGTTTCTATTCGCGTGAAAATAAACTATTTATTCCCGCGAAAGCAACGGTTTCTATTCGCGTGAAAATAAACTATTTGTTCCCGCGAAAGCAACTGTTTCTATTCGCGTGAAAATAAATTATTTATTCCCGCGAAAGCAACGGTTTCTATTCGCGTGAAAATAAACTATTTATTCCCGCGAAAGCAACTGTTTCTATTCGCGTGAAAATAAATTATTTATTCCCGCGAAAGCAACGGTTTCTATTCGCGTGAAAATAAACTATTTATTCCCGCGAAAGCATTGGAAAAAAATGCTGATTCATAGGGTTTAATCAGTGCAACTTTAGCTATTTAAGAGCCACTGTTTTCACACAGAAAGCATCCAGTTCTTCAACAGCAAGCGGAGAACCATCATCTACTACAGCTACTAGGAGAACATCCAGCATCAAGGTAAGAATTGCTAAAATAATTATTTGTCTTTAGTTAATTAAATCATCTGGCTCTAAGTGGTGATAAGGTAAATTATTATCATTAATTATTTAACACTAGTAGAAAGCTCTAATTATTCATTTTTAAAATAAGTGTTTGTCCAAGTTCTAGTAAAGTAGCCGACTCTACTTATTTATTATTAACAAAATAATAATAATTATTCAATGCTAGTTGAACCTAGATATAAATTTATCTCTACTAGATAGTTTTATACTCACACAAACTTTTTCTTCGCTACTCTATGTAGATAAAGCCAATGAAAATAAATGAATCAATTGTAACTAACAATTTTTTGTATTTTGTAGTTATGATGTCTACTTTGGACTCTTGTTTGAGACGAAATGCAGCAGTAGCAAAGACTATAAACATGCGGTCAAGATCTACCAACACCAACGATAGATGTAAAACAACATGACTTTCTCTCCTACTTATGTGACACAGCAAGAATTCCTTTCAAGATCCACCTACTTAGATGATGCCAAACCAATGAAGACTCAAACTACATCAATTTTCAAGACAGCACACTTCTCCAACACAGCAAGAATTCCTTTCAAGATCTACCACCTACTTAGATGATACCAAACCAATGAAGACTCAAACTACATAGATTTTGAAGACCGCATACTTCCCCAACACAGCAAAAATTCATTTCAAGATCTACCACCTACTTAGATGATACCAATACCAAGCTAATGAAGATGAAGACAGCACACTTCTCCAACACAGCAAGAATTTCTTTCAAGATCTACCACCTACTTAGATGATACCAAACCAATGAAGACTCAAACTACATCAATTTTGAAGACAGCACACTTCTCCAACACAGCAAGAATTCATTTCAAGATCTACCACCTACTTAGATGATACCAAACCAATGAAGACTCAAACTACATGAATTTTGAAGACAGTCGACTTCTCCAACACAGCAAGAACTCCTTTCAAGATCTACCACCTACTTAGATGATACCAAACCAATGAAGACTCAAACTACATGAATTTTGAAGACAGCATACTTCTCCAACACAGCAAAAATTCATTTCAAGATCTACCACCTACTTAAATGATACCAAACCAATGAAGACTCAAACTACATGAATTTTGAAGACAGCATACTTCTCCAACACAGCAAGAATTCCTTTCAAGATCTACGACTTAATTAGATGATACCAAATCAATGAAGACTCAAACTACATCGATTTTGAAGACAGCGCACTTCTCCAACACAGCAAGAATTCATTTCAAGATCTACCACCTACTTAGATGATACCAAACCAATGAAGACTCAAACTACATCAATTTTGAAGACAGCACACTTCTCCAACACAGCAAGAATTCATTTCAAGATCTACCACCTACTTAGATGATACCAAGCTAATGAAGATGAAGACAGCACACTTCTCCAACACAGCAAGAATTTCTTTCAAGATCTACCACCTACTTAGATGTTACCAAACCAATGAAGACTCAAACTACATCAATTTTGAAGACAGCACACTTCTCCAACACAGCAAGAATTTCTTTCAAGATCTACCACCTACTTAGATGTTACCAAACCAATGAAGACTCAAACTACATCAATTTTGAAGACAGCACACTTCTCCAACACAGCAAGAATTCATTTCAAGATCTACCACCTACTTAGATGACACCAAACCAATGAAGGCTCAAACTACATGAATTTTGAAGACAGCATACTTCTCCAACACAGCAAAAATTCATTTCAAGATCTACCACCTACTTAAATGATACCAAACCAATGAAGACTCAAACTACATGAATTTTGAAGACAGCATACTTCTCCAACACAACAAGAATTCCTTTCAAGATCTACGACTTAATTACATGATACCAAATCAATGAAGACTCAAACTACATCGATTTTGAATCAAACCAATGAAGACTCAAACTACATGGATTTTGAAGACAGCATACTTCTCCAACACAGCAAGAATTCATTTCAAAATCTACCACCTACTTGAAGACAGCATACTTCCCCAACACAGCAAGAATTCATTTCAAGATCTACCACCTACTTAGATGATACCAAACCAATGAAGATGAAGACAGCACACTTTTCCAACACAGCAAGAATTTCTTTCAAGATCTATCACCTACTTAGATGATACCAAACCAATGGAGACTCAAACTACATCGATTTTGAAGACAGCGCACTTCTCCAACACAGCAAGAATTCATTTCAAGATCTACCACCTACTTAGATGATACCAAACCAATGAAGACTCAAACTACATCCATTTTGAAGACAGCACACTTCTCCAACACAGCAAGAATTCCTTTCAAGATCTACCACCTACTTAGATGATACCAAACCAATGAAGACTCAAACTACATCAATTTTGAAGACTGCACACTTCTCCAACACAGCAAGAATTCCTTTCAAGATCCACCTACTTAGATGATGCCAAACCAATGAAGACTCAAACTACATCAATTTTGAAGACAAGATGATACCAAACCAATGAAGACTCAAACTACATCAATTTTGAAGACAGCACACTTCTCCAACACAGCAAGAATTCCTTTCAAGATCCACCTACTTAGATGATGCCAAACCAATAAAGACTCAAACTACATCAATTTTGAAGACAAGATGATACCAAACCAATGAAGAGTCAATGTTACACAACATTACTTTCTCTCCTGCTTAGATGATACCAAACCATTGAAGACTCAAATTACTTATATTATATTTCGATGATGCTGAAAAAAACTGTCCAGAACAAGAGTTCAAAAAGCTAATCTATAACTCAAGGCAATCATATCACTATAGGTGAGTTTTACTAATTTTTACCATAAATTAAACAAAATGCTGAATATATACATTTTCTAAGTGAAAAAAGGACTTTTTTGATGTAATTAGTGTATTTTTTACAACAAAATGCTGAATATATACATTTTCATGGTAAAGAAAAGGACTTTTTCGGTGTAATTAGCATAGTTTTAACAACAAAATGTTGAACATATACATTTTTTCAGGTAAAAAAAAGCACTTTTTTGGTGTAATTAGTGTATTTTTTTACAACATATTTATAAAGCAACATTTTTTGTTTTGTTTCAGATAGATGAAAGAGAATCAAAAGCACTTGGTGAAAATAATGCTCAAGAAAGAACAAGTTGAACAATGTAACTTGGTGAGTTATCTCCCTTTTCTAATAATGTAAACTATCCAATGTAACTAGAACTATAATTCAGATTCATGTAATTATTTTACATTTTTGCTTAATCATTCTATACTAATACATAATTTTTTTATTTTAGTTCATTACGAAATTAAAAGCACATAGAACAGAAGTCTTCCTTCCTAAGATATAACATCACTACATCAAAGACATCATTGTAAAGGAACAAACTATGCATTAACTGTTATTACTTTGTATTTATTACGTAGTATTTACTGACTCTAGCTATATTATGTGGGGAGATTTTCTTTACTTATTATGTAATAAATGTATATAATCATATAATGATTCATTTTTAATCAATGTATTTATTCAATTTAGATATATCTCCTCTCTTCTCTCTCTCTCCTTGTAGATATAAATATACCCATAAATATGTACATAATTGACCATATATACATTAATTGCTAGAAAACTAAAAGATCTCTCTCTCCTCTCTCTCTTTCTCTCTCTCAAGATACCGTATGCATGTATGTATGAATGCATTGATTGTCATTACAAGTTGTATTGCTTTGTATAACTTAGTATTTACTGACTCTAGCTATATTATATAGTAAGATTTTCCCTACTTATTATGTAATCAGGTATATAATCATATAGTTTTCATTTTTGATCAATATATTTGTTCAATGTAGATATATCTCCTCTCTCTATGTAGATATAAATATACCCATAAATACGTCCATAATAAACCATATATACATGAATGTATAGAAAACTAAAAAATCTCTCTCTCCTCTCTCTCTCCCTCTCTCCTCCCACTCTCTCCTCTATCTCTTTCTTTCTCTCAAGTATGTATATAATTATGTAAAAAAATTATCAAAACTTGAATGCCATACATTCAAAATCTATATGTCATATAAGTTCAAATCAAGTAAAAAAATAATCAAAACTCAAATGCCACTTAAATGCCACTCAAATGCCACTCAAATGCCCCTCAAATGAAATACAATATAAACTCTATATGACATATAAGTTCAAATTAAGTAAAAAAATAATCAAAACTCAAATGCCACCTAAATGCCACTCAAATGCCCCTCAAATGAAATACAATATTAACTCGGCGAATCCATCCAACGTCGTAACCCATTGTTTTCACCCCAAGGTCTAATCCACAAAAAAACACTTGGTAGGGAGATCTGCTCATATATTACTACTTACAAGTGGTATAGTTACCTGAGTACTACAAGTGGTATAGTTACCTGAGTACTACAAGTGGTATAGTTACCTGAGTACTACAAGTGGTATAGTTACCTGAGTACTACAAGTGGTATAGTTACCTGGGTACTACAAGTGGTATAGTTACCTGAGTACTACAAGTGGTATAGTTACCTGAGTACTACAAGTGGTATAGTTACCTGAGTACTACAAGTGGTATAGTTACCTGAGTACTACAAGTGGTATAGTTACCTGAGTACTACAAGTGGTATAGCTACCTACAAGTGGTATAGCTACCTGAGTACTACAAGTGGTATAGCTACCTGAGTACTACAAGTGGTATAGTTACCTGAGTACTACAAGTGGTATAGTTACCTGAGTACTACAAGTGGTATAGTTACCTGAGTACTACAAGTGGTATAGTTACCTGAGTACTACAAGTGGTATAGTTACCTGAGTACTACAAGTGGTATAGTTACCTGGGTACTACAAGTGGTATAGTTACCTGAGTACTACAAGTGGTATAGTTACCTGAGTACTACAAGTGGTATAGTTACCTGAGTACTACAAGTGGTATAGTTACCTGAGTACTACAAGTGGTATAGTTACCTGAGTACTACAAGTGGTATAGCTACCTACAAGTGGTATAGTTACCTGAGTACTACAAGTGGTATAGTTACCTGAGTACTACAAGCGGTATAGCTACCTGAGTGCTACAAGTGATATAGTTACCTGGGTACTACAAGTGGTATAGCTACCTGAGTACTACAAGTGGTATAGTTACCTGGGTACTACAAGTGGTATAGTTACCTGAGTACTACAAGTGGTATAGTTAGCTGAGTACTACAAGTGGTATAGTTACCTACAAGTGGTATAGTTACCTGAGTACTACAAGTGGTATAGTTACCTGGGTACTACAAGTGGTATAGTTACCTACAAGTGATATAGTTACCTGAGTACTACAAGTGGTATAGTTACCTACAAGTGATATAGTTACCTGAGTACTACAAGTGGTATAGTTACCTGGGTACTACAAGTGATATAGTTACCTGAGTACTACAAGTGGTATAGTTACCTGAGTACTACAAGTGGTATAGTTACCTGAGTACTACAAGTGGTATAGTTACCTGGGTACTACAAGTGGTATAGTTACCTGAGTACTACAAGTGGTATAGCTACCTGAGTACTACAAGTGGTATAGTTACCTGAGTACTACAAGTGGTATAGTTACCTGAGTACTACAAGTGGTATAGTTACCTACAAGTGATATAGTTACCTGAGTACTACAAGTGGTATAGTTACCTGGGTACTACAAGTGATATAGTTACCTGAGTACTACAAGTGGTATAGTTACCTGAGTACTACAAGCGGTATAGTTACCTGAGTACTACAAGCGGTATAGTTACCTGAGTACTACAAGTGGTATAGTTACCTGAGTACTACAAGTGGTATAGTTACCTGAGTACTACAAGTGGTATAGTTACCTGAGTACTACAAGTGGTATAGTTACCTGAGTACTACAAGTGGTATAGTTAGCTGAGTACTACAAGTGGTATAGTTACCTGAGTACTACAAGTGGTATAGTTACCTGAGTACTACAAGTGGTATAGTTACCTGAGTACTACAAGTGGTATAGTTACCTGAGTACTACAAGTGGTATAGTTACCTGAGTACTACAAGTGGTATAGTTACCTGAGTACTACAAGTGGTATAGTTACCTGAGTACTACAAGTGGTATAGTTACCTGAGTACTACAAGTGGTATAGTTACCTGAGTACTACAAGTGATATAGTTACCTGAGTGCTACAAGTGATATAGTTACCTGGGTACTACAAGTGGTATAGCTACCTGAGTACTACAAGTGGTATAGTTACCTGGGTACTACAAGTGGTATAGTTACCTGAGTACTACAAGTGGTATAGTTACCTGAGTACTACAAGTGGTATAGTTACCTGAGTGCTACAAGTGATATAGTTACCTGGGTACTACAAGTGGTATAGCTACCTGAGTACTACAAGTGGTATAGTTACCTGGGTACTACAAGTGGTATAGTTACCTGAGTACTACAAGTGGTATAGTTACCTGGGTACTACAAGTGGTATAGTTACCTGAGTACTACAAGTGGTATAGTTACCTGAGTACTACAAGTGGTATAGTTACCTGAGTGCTACAAGTGATATAGTTACCTGGGTACTACAAGTGGTATAGCTACCTGAGTACTACAAGTGGTATAGTTACCTGGGTACTACAAGTGGTATAGTTACCTGAGTACTACAAGTGGTATAGTTACCTGAGTACTACAAGTGGTATAGTTACCTGAGTGCTACAAGTGATATAGTTACCTGGGTACTACAAGTGGTATAGCTACCTGAGTACTACAAGTGGTATAGTTACCTGGGTACTACAAGTGGTATAGTTACCTGAGTACTACAAGTGGTATAGTTACCTGAGTACTACAAGTGGTATAGTTACCTGAGTACTACAAGTGGTATAGTTACCTGGGTACTACAAGCGGTATAGTTACCTGAGTACCACCAGTGGTATAGTTACCTGAGTACTACAAGTGGTATAGTTAGCTGAGTACTACAAGTGGTATAGTTACCTGGGTACTACAAGTGGTATAGTTAGCTGAGTGCTACAAGTGGTATAGTTACCAGAGTACTACAAGTGGTATAGTTACCTGAGTACTACAAGTGGTATAGTTACCTGGGTACTACAAGTGGTATAGTTACCTGGGTACTACAAGCGGTATAGTTACCTGAGTACTACAAGTGGTATAGTTACCTGAGTACTACAAGTGGTATAGTTACCTGAGTGCTACAAGTGGTATAGTTAGCTGAGTACTACAAGTGGTATAGTTACCTGAGTACTACAAGTGGTATAGTTACCTGAGTACTACAAGTGGTATAGTTACCTGAGTACTACAAGTGGTATAGTTACCTGAGTACTACAAGTGGTATAGTTACCTACAAGTGGTATAGTTACCTGAGTACTACAAGTGGTATAGTTACCTGAGTACTACAAGTGGTATAGTTACCTACAAGTGGTATAGTTACCTGAGTACTACAAGTGGTATAGTTACCTGAGTACTACAAGTGGTATAGTTACCTGAGTACTACAAGTGGTATAGTTACCTGAGTACTACAAGTGGTATAGTTACCTGGGTACTACAAGCGGTATAGTTACCTGGGTACTACAAGTGGTATAGTTACCTGAGTACTACAAGTGGTATAGTTACCTGGGTACTACAAGTGGTATAGTTACCTGGGTACTACAAGTGGTATAGTTACCTGAGTACTACAAGTGGTATAGTTACCTGAGTACTACAAGTGGTATAGTTACCTGAGTACTACAAGTGGTATAGTTACCTGAGTACTACAAGTGGTATAGTTACCTGAGTACTACAAGTGGTATAGTTACCTGAGTACTACAAGTGGTATAGTTACCTGGGTACTACAAGTGGTATAGTTACCTGGGTACTATAAGTGGTATAGTTACCTGAGTACTACAAGTGGTATAGTTACCTACAAGTGGTATAGTTACCTGGGTACTACAAGTGGTATAGTTACCTGAGTACTACAAGTGGTATAGTTACCTGAGTGCTACAAGTGGTATAGTTACCTGAGTACTACAAGTGGTATAGTTACCTAAGTACTACAAGTGGTATAGTTACCTACAAGTGGTATAGTTACCTGAGTACTACAAGTGGTATAGTTACCTGGGTACTACAAGTGGTATAGTTACCTGAGTACTACAAGTGGTATAGTTACCTGAGTACTACAAGTGGTATAGTTACCTGAGTACTACAAGTGGTATAGTTACCTGAGTGCTACAAGTGGTATAGTTACCTGAGTACTACAAGTGGTATAGTTACCTGGGTACTACAAGTGGTATAGTTACCTGAGTACTACAAGTGGTATAGTTACCTGAGTACTACAAGTGGTATAGTTACCTGGGTACTACAAGTGGTATAGTTACCTGGGTACTACAAGTGGTATAGTTACCTAAGTACTACAAGTGGTATAGTTACCTGGGTACTACAAGTGGTATAGTTACCTACAAGTGGTATAGTTACCTGAGTACTACAAGTGGTATAGTTACCTGGGTACTACAAGTGGTATAGTTACCTGAGTACTACAAGTGGTATAGTTACCTGAGTACTACAAGTGGTATAGTTACCTGAGTACTGCAAGTGGTATAGTTACCTGAATACTGTAATGGATTTCACCGTCCGGCGTCCACTACTGGACACAACTACTGCCGGCTGTGCAAGGGACTTAACTCCTGCTTTGCAAGCCCTGTACAATTCCCTAGCTACCCAGTCAACACTGGCATAACAGGGTAAGCTCTGCTCCAAATGTCCTGACAGGTATACAAGCCAGCCAGAGACTACTGCAACTCCAAGTATTCCAAGTCAAGAGAGAGGTGTTCACAAATATAAGGGCTATTTATTTCTGAGCTCTCTGGCTCCAACATCACAAATTTATAATAAAAGGCATATCATGAATACATTATAACATGTTCATTCAAGCGTGTGTGAAATTAGCCAATGTAATGGGGAGCCGGCCGATTTTAGGCGCTCACCAGGGGGTGCTAAATTGATGATACCGGAAGTTTACTTGCTGTTTTTAGGACAATATCGTCAAGTATTTCAAAAATCCGCTAATTTTATTTTTTGATTTAGGATTTTTCTCTCACTTACATATTGAGATGGCATGAACTCTAGTGTCTCTTTTAGCGCACTAAATTTTTTTGGCACAATAAACAGTGATAATTAACTCGAATAATCACTTTTTACGAACGCTAACAATACTGGCTATATATCGCTATATAAAATATGGAGTGAGCTCGTAAGAGTTATCTCCCATTTATTATTATTTATTACTTATTATTTATTTATTGTGTTTGTGTGTTGTCATCAGGGATTAACACTTTTCATTTTATTACAGTGGTAAATAATGTTCATTCAAGCACAAGTTTGATACAACTTCTTGTGATTAGGAAATTACAAGTTTCACTCAAAAGCCTTAAGAAGAAAATTAATTTATTTAGTTCAATTAATAATTATTATTATTATTATGATTATTTATAATAATGATAATATCAAAACAATTATAATTTATTTGCCCTAAAAGTTGAAAAAAAATAAAACAAACTAAAACAATTGCCATTTATTAGTCACATATCACAGGGCACTGTCAGCAACAGGAATTTTATAAAAAAAAAGTGAAATTGTTATAATGGTATGGTAAAGATAATATGTAAGCGGATGTAGTAATTTATTGTTTGGCTAGAATGGAAATTGGAATTGCTATAAGAAGCTGGATTATCAAAAGTGGTATTTGGAATTATCTACTCTCTTTGGTTTTATTTTTAGTTCTATTTATGTTTGGTTCTGTTTTTAGTTCTATGTGTAATGGTGTAATTTGGTTAGCACTCTGGACTGCAAGGAGAAAACTGTTGCTGACTTATGGTTCTCCCTGCCGTGGTAAGATAACAATTTACTTCTATTTAGAATGAAATATTGAGAAATGAAAGTTGGTGATTATAAACATTCACTATTCATGGATCTTGAATAAAAATGGGTATAATCTATTTATAAAAAGCGAAGTAGTTAATAGGTAGCAAAGCAGGGATAAAGCTTAGATAAGACAATGCTATTCAGAGCAGAGTAAAATATAATATTGTATAAACAGTTAAACACAAATGCAGAAAATTTGAGAAGCAATTGGATTCTGGGTAATAATAATAGTTGGAGTTATCTGATGTATGAAGGGATAACTCCACAGAAAACTTTTAACAAAGAAAATAAAATTATTTAATGAAGAGTCAATTACAGGAATGTTGTTATAATTAAAGTTCCAAAGTAGATATAAAATCTTTTCACAAGATATTGGCTGAGATTTAAGGAACTTCTAAGTCTTTAGATTTACAAGATGTGAATAATATTAATTGAGATATTTAAAATTTTGTTATTGTTGAAATTGTACAGAATTTAGAATTGTTAAAAATTGAAACTGTTAAAATATGTAATTGTTGTTGAAGTTTAAAACTAGTAAAATTTAGAATTGTTGAAATTTGAAACCATTAAAATTTGGAATTATTAAAGTTTGAAACCATTAAAATTTGGAATTATTGGAGTTTGAAACCAGCAATGTTTTTATGTGACACAAAATTTCTGCTAAATATTAGAGAGCAAGTTAGTTATGGTAATAAGGAACAGTCTTACAGAGTAAAATAGTCCAAAAGCTCCAGAGGTTAGAGTCGAGGGAGTGATCAAGTCCAAGGGCTCAGGTGACTGGTGGGGTGCTGATGGAACTGGGTACTGTTGCTTTCGACGGCGATAATGTTGTTGATATGATATTAGTGTAGGATAATGTTTGTTGCAATACCTTCCGCGGGAAATTTGTTTGTTGATTTTGAAGTATAGTTGTGGGCTTTAGTCTTCTGCAGGAATTGACGTCTGTGAACTTGTTGTCGTTGTGGGCTTGTGAATCTTCTTTGAGTGTTTGGTCAGCTTGTAGTAATTTGTTCTTCCAAGATTGGGATGATTTCGTCCAAGATTGGGATAGGTTAATATGTATGGATGTCTGTCTGTTGCAGAAAGCTGAAGCTGTTTATCTACAACCACAGATAGCGAGTAGAATCTGGAATATTGAGGTTGATAGCTGACAGAACTGTTTGTAAATCACAGCAACCTGAAGTCCTAGGTTGGGTGCTCTAACCGTGATAAATACTGACGGTGAGAATTAATTGATGCCACAGAAAATTTGTGTATGAAATATTGCCACAAATGTTGAGAATTTAGTTTGAGTACTGAACTGTGTGAGACTGCGGGCCCGCGTCTTCTCTCTATGAAATCTATATCAGTACTCCAGGATAAAATTTTACATTTTTTTTGTTTCCACATGTACATTCACCAATCATTGAGCAAGGCCTCAGTCTCACAGCCAATCACTATTATCTTTATTATTAGTTCGCTGCTGAAATATTTGCAAAAATTTACATTTTGCAACGTAATATTTTTGGCTACACCCCAAGTTACAAAACTCTCACGCCCGTTTGTGTGGTGTGATTATTCATTTATTTTAATTGGATTCCTATATACTAAGATTTTATGGTAACATTGGCATTTGACACTTGCATCAATAATTAGTTGGACTTTGGTCAGTATATACATTCAGTTCTGTCAGTAGCCATAAAAATCTTTGCATTGGGTTTGTATCCCTGGTTGTTATCATTTTTTGTATAGATTGGAATACAAAACAACAGATCAACGAAACAGACATATCACAAACATTTCAATGGTTAAATTCAGATGTTTAAAGCATAAGCGGTTAATAGCATTTTATTTGCAGCTTTCAAAAGGGTGTACACTGTATTTGCATAAAATGCTCATTTATAAATGGGTGGACTGTTTCATGGAATTAAGAGTGGATTGGCATATTCATACCTTACCCACTGTCTGCAATAGAATACAAGATTGATTAAGATATATATTTACAACATGGTCATTTCACTCAAGTGCGGATGGGTCAAATTTATCAATGGTTAAAGACGGGTCAGACAACCTTTCAATGCTTTATCAATTCATAATCTAGTCTTCACCTTTCTAAGCCTTGTGGCATACCTTTTCTGAGCCTTGTGACATTTTCAGTCCATCTAGCATGACTAATTTATTTTGATACCTGCGTTGTTTCACTGATGTATAGCTTTGGCAGGTGTATTACATTTACCATTAATCATTCTTGTTAGGATTCCACTAGACTTACTGTCGGCTGAGAGTTGTTGAATGTATGCATGGAAGCACGCCCAAACAAGTTAATATTTTTCTTTGTTTAATTTTGGTCTCAATTTGCTTGAACATCTTGTTTTTGCCTGCACATCTTGACTTTCTGTTGGTGTTTCACAAGCATAATTACATTTGTACTTTTTGTTGGTGTTTCACAAGCATAATTACATTTGTATTGCTGCTGTCATTTCTGTATCCTGACAGCACACCACATGTTTGGTACACTTGGGATGGTCATAAGAGTTGGTTATTATTGAGCCTATCTCCATGACGGGACACAAAAGGGACGATCTATCACATGTGTCGACATTTGAAAAGTTACGACGTAGGTCTATTCATCCATGCAACGTTTCAAATGTGCCATGAAAATTTCACGTACTATTGGCGTGATGATTATTTCAACCTTGACCTGTCAGTATACTAACAAAAAAGTCGTTTGTGATACCTACACAAAATAATTAAAAGGAAATAATATGAAAAAGATAACAATAATTATTATTTTACCTCCACCATTCGGCTGTATTCATTAGCATATATTATCAGAAAACTGTGGTAATAAATATTTCTATCACTTAACAACTTCAGTTCAATGATATATGTCAATAAACAATTTTAGTTATTATCATGAGCCGCCGTTATCATTCCGTGAGTAGAGATTTATAGATCGGGCAAGTCCTTCCATGGTACAGAGAAGAGTCGATCGATTACTGATTTATCGACCTTTGAGCAAAGATCGCGACAATTCTAGCGGTCCGCTTTTGACCGACAATAAATCGACTTTTTGAAGGCTCGCCCTTCCATTGACGTAAAAGATCGACATAATCACAAAGATCGGTACAATTTTCGTCATGGAGGTAGGCTCATTATTGCTAGTCGTTTACTAGAGTTACGAAATCCGCAACAAACGATTCATGAGCAGTTGATGGGGATGGAGCTTGTAATACCGAGGATGCGCCGCATAGATCAAGAATAGTATATTGAAAGTATATTGCTGCTGTTGAGATAAATTGACAGGGCGCACTGTAATTTAATTATGTTGGCAAACTTAGTTAGGCCCAAAATACTGTGACGGACGGCGTCAACGCACATTACTTACATTCTATCATTATATTCCAGCTAAATTACTAGTTCTATGCCTGCGCTCTAGGGCAGATTGTTCTATGTCATTTTATATACACTGTATAGTTATCTACTCAAGCATTTACCTTAGCTACACCCACTGTTTGTTCATTAGTCCATTCTAGCCAACCACTTGTGCTAGGTGTGGCTTCTTTTGTATACTTATTTTATGTTACATAATCACTATTATAAATACTGATGTCATGGTCAATAAAGTCAGAGTCAGAGTCAGCTTGCACACTCTCAGAAGTTCTTTGTTCTCAAACAATAACTTCACTTGCGCTAGTACATGCACGTACAACAAAAGCTCTATTACTCGAGTAGTAATAAATAAGCAGATCAGCCTGAACCTCTGCTGGCCGAACCTAGCCCTAGCTAGTTCGCCCTTCAAAGTTCGGCCTCTGGCTTGCACACTGAAATAGCTAACGCAACCGACAACTAGACAGTAATCTAGAATGGTCAAGCACTATTCCCAAGGATACTAGTCGACCTGTGGGCGGGTTGTATTGCTCAAGCGATAGACACAGATAGCCATCACAGTTCGGGAGGTTGTGCAGGTAGGCCTAGCTACCAACCTACACCCCCACAGTGAAATCCTGCACAATACGATACTCTGGCTCAACTGCATACTATCTCTGAGCATCGTTATTAAATTAACTTTTCTCAAGTAAATAAAGCAAAATAATTTTTAAAAGAAAAAACTATAGGTTATATTGATCCCTCAAACTTCCTCAATCACATCATTTTTTGTCATATTAGCTGCTTAAATGTCTCAAATTAAAATAAAAGTCAAGCAAGTCGTAAATTCTAATGATAAGTTATATTAGCAATTGAACTGCTTCCGGTTGCATCTACGAAGATAAACTACAGGCCGGATCCACACTGCTAGAATTGTCTATTGTCCAATAGAGTCGCTTGAGGTATTCAGTAAGCGGAGTCTTTGCCTTCTCTAAGCAGCAGTCTCTGCTAACTACTATGCTCTGTTCTTGTCTAGGCTTGACTAGTCTTCAAGTAAGGGTACACAACTGCTAACTTATGTCAGGGGGTAGCAACTACCAAATTCCCCCCACAGTACTACAAGGGGTATAGACATAGTTACCTGAGTACTACAAGCTGTATAATTACCTGCATACTACAAGTGGTATAGTTACCTGAGTACTACAAGTGGTATAGTTACCTGGGTACTATAAGTGGTATAGTTACCTGAGTACTACAAGTGGTATAGTTACCTGAGTACTACAAGTGGTATGGTTACCTGAGTACTACAAGTGGTATAGTTACCTGAGTACTACAAGCGGTATAGTTACCTGGGTACTACAAGTGGTATAGTTACCTGAGTACTACAAGTGGTATAGTTACCTGAGTACTACAAGTGGTATAGTTACCTGAGTACTACAAGTGGTATAGTTACCTGAGTACTACAAGCGGTATAGTTACCTGAGTACTACAAGTGGTATAGTTACCTGAGTACTACAAGTGGTATAGTTACCTGAGTACTACAAGTGGTATAGTTACCTGAGTACTACAAGTGGTATAGTTACCTGAGTACTACAAGTGGTATAGTTACCTGAGTACTACAAGTGGTATAGTTACCTGGGTACTACAAGTGGTATAGTTACCTGAGTACTACAAGTGGTATAGTTACCTGAGTACTACAAGTGGTATAGTTACCTGAGTACTACAAGTGGTATAGTTACCTGAGTACTACAAGTGGTATAGTTACCTGAGTACTACAAGTGGTATAGTTAGCTGAGTACTACAAGCGGTATAGTTACCTGAGTACTACAAGTGGTATAGTTACCTGAGTACTACAAGTGGTATAGTTACCTGGGTACTACAAGTGGTATAGTTACCTGAGTACTACAAGTGGTATAGTTACCTGAGTACTACAAGTGGTATAGTTACCTGAGTACTACAAGTGGTATAGTTACCTGAGTACTACAAGTGGTATAGTTACCTGAGTACTACAAGTGGTATAGTTAGCTGAGTACTACAAGCGGTATAGTTACCTGAGTACTACAGGTGGTATAGTTACCTGAGTACTACAAGTGGTATAGTTACCTACAAGTGGTATAGTTACCTGAGTACTACAAGTGGTATAGTTACCTGAGTACTACAAGTGGTATAGTTACCTGAGTACTACAAGCGGTATAGTTACCTGAGTACTACAAGTGGTATAGTTACCTGAGTACTACAAGTGGTATAGTTACCTGAGTACTACAAGTGGTATAGTTACCTGAGTACTACAAGTGATATAGTTACCTGAGTACTACAAGTGGTATAGTTACCTGAGTACTAAAAGTGGTATAGTTAGCTGAGTACTACAAGTGGTATAGTTACCTGAGTACTACAAGTGGTATAGTTACCTGAGTACTACAAGTGGTATAGTTACCTGAGTACTACAAGTGGTATAGTTACCTGAGTACTACAAGCGGTATAGTTACCTGAGTACTACAAGTGGTATAGTTACCTGAGTACTACAAGTGGTATAGTTACATGAGTACTACAAGTGGTATAGTTAGCATTGGCTGATACTCTAGTTATGAGCAATATATTATCAAGTCAATATCACTGAAGTGTACTGTTTGCATTAGTCAATAAGAGAGCCAAAAATATTTGTTTGCTCGATGATGTAATTAACAACTATAGTGCCTTTCATTATAGACAAGTCACTCCTAGTGAGTATTTTAACTTTCAATTGAAGGAATTTCATTTTAGATGTTACGCAATCGCTAGGACAAAAGTCAAGCTGCGTAATGATGTATTTGCAGTCACTGCATGCATTTGTCTTTAAAAGATTTCTTACTTCTAAAGCTACCTTTACACCAGGTGACTTTCCGTTGAAGTTGGCCGATGCATCTCGCCACAGGAAACTTTTGCAACTTTTAGTGGTGATGCAGGCTGAGACGCAGGAACCCAACAGTGTCAGGTTCGAGCGTCAAGTTGAAGCAATTTCATAGCCACGTTACACAGTTTAACCACTCGTGTTGCTTTATATAGTGGCTCCAATACTTTGTTTATTTTAGCAATGATTGTTATAAGACCATTAGGTTATTATTATCAACGATACTATAAACTAATACTATAATGCACTGATACACTAATGCACTGATAAACTAATGCACTGATACACTGAAGCACTGATGCACTAATGCACTGATGCACTGATGAACTGATACACTGATACACTGATGCACTAATGCACTGATACACTGATGTACTAATTCACTGATGTACGGATGTACTGATGTACTGATACACTGATACACTGATACACTGATGTACTGATACAC
>CALYOO010000568.1:0-22017 GCA_945261195.1 Cryptosula pallasiana
CCCCAGTACCCCATCGCGAGTGCCAGGATGTATGTAAGTTTATTACTTAGCATTTGCTAAGTGTCCCATAAAAATGAAATTTCTCCCTAAATTTTGTGTTGATGGTAGTGGTAGTTGCAGTAATAATCAGAACTATAATAATCGTTTAGTTACCAGTGGTAACAAATTTATTGCTATTATTAATGAAAATAACAAAATGGCAGGAAAATAATAAAAGATGAAAACGTCAAATAACTCAAGCAAAGAAGGGTAGTAGTAATTAACACGATTGTAAGATGTGGGTATTTGTAAATAGTGCAAAATTTCTCCTACTACCACTACTCAAGTATAAAAGAATGAATAGAGTAGCTTATCAAGTTGTGTGTTGCTGTAAACTAATTATTATTTATCATAATGATGATAATCATCATTTTTTTCATAAATATTGTAATAGAATATCAATATTATTGTTAGCTGTGAAAAATAATAATAGCAGCAATAAAAAATTATTATTATTTACATTATTATTAAGTATAGTAATAGATATATATAATGGAGCTGCTCAGTGAATTAAATAGGTTAACAACTTTATCTCAGAGTCGTTATAATAACAATTCAATAAATAGTATCATTAAATTTTTGTAATTTCATGTTAATATTATATTATTTTCACACATTAAATAATATATTATTTTATATGATAAGTAAGTCATATATATAGATATATATAACTAATAACGACGATAGTAGTTGGTGTTAATGTTATTTATTATCATCATTATAATAATAATAATAGCACTAACAATAATAATTATTATTGTTAGAACAATAATAACAATTATTATTGTTAATTGTTATTAATAAAATAGTATTCAATGGTAAAAATAATAATTAGGTATACAAAATAATGATTCAAAAAACTAAAAGGAAATATTGAACTAAATAATTATTTGTTGTAATATTGATAAATAAAACTGAATAAAAAAAAATATAATAACTAGTGAAAAAGTTATAAAAAAAGGAATTAGATGAAAACCTAGATTTTTATTTTCTTGAGTTCATATAATAATAACTATTATTATTATTAACAAACATCAATTGATTATTATTATTTATTTTTTACTAGTTGTTCTCATTTAAAAAAAACACCACCTTTGCACTGTACCCTGAACTCTCTGCAGCGGGAAGTGGGAACCATAACTAAAAAATAAAATGCAGAAGACAACAGTAGTCATCCATAAAAATTGAAAAATACCTTGAAAAAATATTTGGCAAAAATATTATTGCAGTAATAAGCACTCAGGAAATGGTATGTTGTAGTTTGAGACTCTAATGTTGGATTGGGTTTTGATGATAAGCAACGTGGTTACAGTAACAGTATTAGAACTAGTGCTACGTGCGTGCGTGCAATAACGGTAATCCCTGTGGAAATGCCAAGTACTGCTAAAAGCGTGAATTTTTTGGGAAAATCCGTTTTCTAAGTTGGAAATTCCCATTTTTGCCTAAACTTTCAGACGAGGCAAGAGCCTCGTCTGGCCTCAATGTGGCTACGGCCCTGGTTCTGGAATGGGTAAATCCATAGCCTCTTCATCACCATGACAGAAGTTTTCTGATGGTTGCGTTTTTAAAAATGATTACATCATACCACATACTTCAGTTCTAATTCATTTGAACAATAATGAATCCTTTCGGTCAAACATTGAATAGTTATCTTCCTCTCTCTCCGCATTATCTCCAACCTCTCAGAGACAGCAATTGCATACTTGCCAAGTTGGTGGGGAAAAATTCAGGGACCATTGCCTATCAATCATATTTGCCAAGTACTTGGGGTAAAAGGGACAGATAACATCACGCACAAAGTGTTTTCTGAGTGCATGTACCACCTGCCCAACCACCCAGCTGCACTCTGACAGTGATTTTAGACAGAAAAGAACACCTAACTTTAGCATTCGATTTGAGCTATGATTTTAAACCACTATTATTTAGAAATTTGAATACATTTGCCATGGTAAGCCAGGTAAACCTTCACCACACCATTTCACACACAGAAAAATGAGCGTGGGTGACCTGCAAAGAAGTATGTGACATGGTAAACAGAATACAATATACATACACCACATTATTCTCCAAGCGCTGGTTTGTTTGGTAATGAATTGATGGACACTTGTGTTGTCATGCTGTTGTGAGCATCATGCTATATTTGTAGAGAAACAGTGACGGTGGCTCAATCAACTGAATGTTTTGTTTCACCATGGCCTTAACAGACTGAGGTCATTGAAGATATGATCAGACCACAAAAGTTTGACCATAATGAATACATTATTTATTACTTATTTCTTGGCAACAGGTGTAGTCATAATAATAGTACGCAGTTAGTAGGGAGTGGAGAACGCTGAGTAGAGAATAACAATGACTAGCAGTATAGTACTACTACATATTAGCACTACTCCACGCAACGACCAATATCTATCATCATTATTATATAATTTTCTTTACCACTAGATTCCTGTCCCGACTTATTTACTGTGTTGCTAAAAAAACAAATAATAAAAAGTTATTAAAAATAAATAATACAATCTTTGATTAATTTATCATTTGTTTATAAAAATAACTATTATTTACACTGCATTGCTAATAAAAATAAGTAATCATAAAATGAATTAATAATAATAAACAAGCCCACTAATTATTGTATTGTTGTAAACATTACTTCCTTAATTTAAAAAAAATAATGATGTTAAGAATTGATAAAAATTGGAAGAAAAGTTGGCTTTGGCAGTAAATTTAATAATAGCTGTTCATAGTAAATAATAATAAATACACACACATATATATATTATTATAATTATAACATTTAATAAATAATACATAAATAAATAATATTATTATTACTATTCATTGTTCAATGAATAAATATTAATTACAACAATAGTAAGTAATTATCACAATTGAACCGGCAAGGCCTCTTTACTCTTTTCGACATGGTTTGATGTAGGTAGAGTAGAAGGGAGAGGAAGGATGTGATGTGAATTAATGGAAAAAGTAAACATTTTACTCAAAAAATGACAAAATGGAATCGTTGATTTAGAAGTTTGCAGTTACGTCTATGTGGATATTTCGTTTGAAGCTTGGAACACCCGAATAATATAGGAGCTAGTCAATGAGGTTGTATGAAACTATATCCGTATCCGTTTTTGTGTTGAAATTTTCCTAAGAACACTTTTGTGAAATCCCGGTATCATTCAGGTACATTTTACTTCTCAGGGACCATGAATTAAATCCCGGTACTGTCCCTGACATCCCGGGACACTTGGCAAGTATGATCAATTGTTCTGTTTTTGAGCTCTGCTCGACTTTCATCATCTACTTCTTGTGCAACTTAAAGTTCAGCCAACTGCTCTGTCATCTCTGTGTGAAAAATGGTGCTAAAGTTTGTCTGGAAGCGTGTACACACTTTAAATTAGCATTACTGTATATGGGTTGTTTCCCTAGCAATAAAAAAATAATGAAAACTGTTTATATAAACAATTATTTTAAAAGCGTAAATTTTTAAAAAAAATCCAAAAGGAAGTTGTTGGATAAAACCCTCACTCAAAAAATTAATCAAAATTGAATAGAATAAAATAATATTTTACCAAATACCCCATTTTTCTTGTAAATACATAAAAATAGATAAATATCTTAGATTCATCTATTTTTTTCATTTGAGTGCAATTATTTCCCAAACACTGTAAAATTTAACCATCTAGAGGATGATTTTTTTTGCAAAAAATTAATGAAAATTTAATGGAATGAAAGAATATTTCACCAAATGCCTCATTTTTTGTAGATGTATACAAATAGATGAATATCTAGCTTCATCTATTTTTTCATTTGAGATCATGTTGGAAGTTTTCCAAGATATTTTATAGTATTAGCATTCAATATACTTATTATATAATAAATGCATATAATCATGCAACAATTCAGTTTTGTTCAATGTAGACATAAATATAGTCATAAACATGTACATGGTTATACATACATACATGAATGTATAGAAACTAAAACAAATTATTTACACTCAAGATGCCATAAGAGATAAAATTATGTAAGAAATTATCAAAAATTCAATGCCATAGAATATTAACTCGGCGACTCTAATCAACGCCGTAACCCATTGCATCCACTCCGGGATTTAATTCCACAAAAAAAAACACTTGGTAGGGAGATCTGCTCATATGTTACTACTTACGGCTAGCAGTCAACAGCTGCAAAATATGCCAGCGTGCTAAACATGGAGGCACGAAACTTAAGCCCACGCGGCAACGTATGTACGCCAGACGGCCTTGGCAAAACTAGCAGTAGACCTAGTTGGTTCCCTTCCTGAAGCAGCGAGAGGTAACAAATGGATCCTCGTCTTGACGGATCATTTCACCCGCTGGCAGGATGCTCTCCCCCTCCCAGACGCTACAGCCCCAGTAGTGGCCACCGCTCTAGACGAGCATGTGTTCAGTTATTTTGGGTTACCCGAACAGATGCACACGGATCAGGGTGCTCAATTTGAGTCCAGCCTGATGAGAGAGCTGTGTTCACTCTGGCGTGTAGCAAAGACCAGGAATACCCCTTAACACCCCCAGGCCAATGGAGTTGTGGAGCAGAACAACCGAGTACTTGGATACGCCTTACGTTCCCTCCCCCTGAAGAGAAGGCCGGAAGAATGGGATTTGGTCCTCCCCCCAAATTATGAGAGCCTTCCGAGCCACCCCCCACTCCACCACGGGCGAAACCCCCAACTTTCTCATGATGGGCAGAGAACCATGTTTCCCCAACCAGCTGACAAAACACCCGCCTTGCTAGAGTGTGCACCAGTCCGTGAATGCGCCCGAGCCCTGCAAGAAAGGTTGGAAAATGTCCACAAGGCACTGATGATGGAGCAGAAGCAAGTTGGAGGAGATGACGGCCAGGAGACGAAGTATGGCTAGAAAACAAAAGACGAAGAAAAGGAGAGAGCCCAAACTCCAACCTAAGTTTGTGGGACCCTACATCATAGAAGAGGCCTACAGCAACCATACTTACTTAATTGACAGGCATGGCCAACGTTCAGTGCAAAATAGTAGCTGCCTCCAACCCTACAAAGCTTGCCGAGAGCCCTACGGCCAAGCTCCAGCAGCCAGGGAACCAGCTCGTTGCCCCAACTTGCGTGGTGCAGCCCCCCGCAGGCGAAGGAGTCCCCCCATTTCCTTCAAGACATCCACTTCCCCTTCTTAGAGCTCCCCCTCCCCCAGCACTTTCCCCAGCACTGCCATCCCCCCCATTCCCCTTGGTCAAGAGCAAACGCCACCCCGCCTACAGCCACCTGTAGAGGAAGCTCCACTTAACACCTCCAGCGATTTTCGTGTAAATCTGCCAAGAACTGGTCAAAATAGAAGCCAAACCCCAGATATGGGAGTTGCCCCCCCCCCCGACCAGCCACTCCACCCCCTACTGTAGCCCCTGCACCTACTGGCCACCCTAGGCAAAATGTGGGACCACCCCAATGCTACGGAGAACCCTTGTGTCACCAAGTAGTTGCTAAAGATGACCAGGTATGGGAGCAACAGTATCAAGAGAAGATGAGGCTGATTGCCGAAGTGACGGCCTTCACCATTAAGACTGAGGACCCCACACCATCGTGTTTAGTCTTAAAAGAATTGCCAAGACCAGTTTTATCTACTCCTAAAATCTTAACGCCCAAGCCCAAACCTCCGTGGCTACAGGGCCCCCCGAGCACACCCCCTCCTTGCCCAACTACCACGAGTAATGCCTCCCAAGAAGTAGGACAGAGTGATGTGAAGCCAGCCGCACAAGAAAGTGCAGTTCTTTTGAAAACTGGATCTACTACTGAGCAGTCCGCTCACTTGCTGCAGCTGCTGATTATTCATATACAAAAAATTTCACTGAACGACGATCCACTTTCCTTGCAATTATATTCGGGGGGTGACAACCCACTCATCGAAGCAGGCTTGGCAGAGTACCCCCTCCATCCAGTAACCATGAGGATGAACTGTTGGAGATACCAACCGCAGATGTGCTGTTGACCACCAAACCATCAGTAGAAGTTGCTACCAGCAGTCAAGAGGATGAGTCAACTGCTCACAACAACCGGGTCCTTGGACATTCAACTGCTTGTGATTCCCTAACCCTCCACCCTAGAGAATTGTCACCCCCCCCCCCCCTTACTCACCCTAGATGAGTTTCCCCCCTTCCCCCACTTCCCAGCCACTTGCTAACAGCCGATGCTACCCCCAGCTTGCCACCCCACTCCCAGCGTAGCTACAGTCAGTGTGTCAAAGACCCCCCCCCCCCCAAGCCAATCCAAACCTCAGAGAGTGACTCCGAATCTACCGCGGCACGAAAAAGGTGCACCACCCTGAAAAAGTTCATCCCTGGCAACCCGTCCTTGTCTCCAAAGTTGCCGCCCAAAAATAAGAGATAAAACGAGTAAGAGACAAATCCCCCTCACCCCCGATGCGCAGTCACCAATCCAACCCTTAACCCCATTAACTCAAACCTGTTTTTTTCTTATGACTAGATAAAAAGTTTTTTTTTATGCAATTTTCGTTAACCTCTTGGATTCAACAAACAAAATCAGACAACTGGCCAACGTAAGCAGAGCTGGTTGTGAGTGAAAAGTAAGCATTGATTGCTGCGTGACTGCTTTGTTAATATGAACATGTACTATAATCCATTGTAGACGGGCAAAAAAATAGAACACAAGATTTTGTGGTCTTTGCCATTTTTCGTTCTCACAAAGATTAAGGTATTAGTCTTCTTTTATATCGAAGCTCATTATCAACTGGCTGTTCTCTGGAGCTACCTCACTAATGGTATATATAATTGACTTGGGTTTCTTGTAAGCAAATGTTGTTTGAAAGTCAATAGGTTGATCCTGGTTTTTGCATTTTTATGGTATTTGAAGGATTTCAAGCCAAAACTTGTAGTTCAATGTATATTGTAGAAAGTCACTCACCATATTTGTATGGTGGCTCACAGTGAGGTTCACAGCACATCGCTTGTGGATAATGTCTGCAAACACATTCGATCTTCATATTTATCCAAGTGATGTGCGTGTGAAAAACGAGGAATGTTTCATTCGAAGAATCGTGAATCCATAATGGTCCATCAAAAACTACAACAATAAACATCGATGCTACACACAGTGTATTTCAGTAGCATGAAAATAGGTACCTGCCCTAGAGTGAGCTATTCAGGATAGGGGATAGGGGTGGGGGATAATAATACCACCGATACTTGATGAGGGATTTCTCACAAAGATCTCCCACCAATGCTACACAAACAACAACTCAAAGGTTATAGTCAACACATGGACTTTTTTTAAATAATTCATGGCACCTCTTTAACCAGGGACTTTGCCAAGATGGAGATCCACTCTGAGCGCAATAAATGGTTGGTCAATGTTTCTGTAATAAAGCAAAGCGAACAAACACTTTTTTCATTCAGCTCATTTGTTAAGAGCTACAGCTCATTCAACAAAAAGTAAATCAACAATTAGTTTAAATGTGCCAATATGGTGCAATCTTGGTGCAAAAAGGGTAGGTTGATCCCTTACATGCCACTTTGTATTCTCTTAGCGGACAGTAGAACAAACTATTTTAAATGTGGTCAAGACATGGCTAATTCACTCCGGGTACAACCCGGATGAATTGCAGGTAGATGGGCCATACCACTTTTTTGAGAGACAGAAAACTGCTGAAAAAACTTTGTGCTTGCAAACTTCTGTTTTTTCTGTTGTTATCAAATTTATATTTTCCAGGGTAGAAAATAAGTCCAAGCAATTCAAGTTTTGTGAGCAGTCATTTAACCCATCTTTGGTTCAACCGAGTGCTGAAAACTGTAGAATGACCCATTAGTAACGGGAAAAAGCGCGTGAACATATTTTCGAACCAGTTCTTTGACTTTTTGACTTTTTTTGTGTTCTTTGAACAGACATTTGGTAGTTGAGCAGCTTTTAATGTAAAGGTGAGTCTCAAGGCTATCGCAACTCAGGCCCAGTGAGATGTGCCTATCTTGTACTCTGAAGTCAACATTCCTTTACTCTGTTCTGGCAAACTGTTGCATCCTGTAGTATGCAGTGTCAGCACTACATTTTTATGAAAGCGCAGAAGTGCCTCGCTACAGTAACAAAGGAATTTCATGATAAAATATCAGCAAATTTTGGCCAATCTTGTTTTATGACTTGATTGTCGTATTTTGGTTGCCAAAAGAAGCATTGTCATTTTTGTGTGCGCAGAATAATGTTTGTTGAAATAATGCTCTGCAGTGTGTGCTGATACCACCAACTGCGGGTATTGCTCTTCCGGAAATTGCTGGAGGTTTCTAGTAGCCTTGCAACACATCGCCAGAAGTCAGTCTATATTTTTTGCTGGAGACTCAACTCCTGTTGCCTTGCAGCCGTAGCAATAACATTATTTTCCAAGCAGCTAGTATTATTCTGCTCATCACTTATCTTGCTAACAACACTGATAAAATGTAATCTTTCACATGTTTACAAGACCCTCAATGACAATTAATATTCATTTCCATTATTTCCAAATGCTCGTATTATATCATTTTTACTTTTGTTATCAGTAAGTTACATTTTGACTTAAGCAATTATCCTTGTTGACTATAATTAATAATATTATAATAACATCAAATAATAATAATAACATCAAGTATCATAATAACTAAAACAACTAATACTAGATATTGATTTGTGTTTGCGAGCAAAAACAAGAGTATTTTAGAGAATAAAAAATTAAAAGCGATGTCAAGTGGATTTGAACACCTGACCTGGCTGCATTGAATCACACACTTCACCAACTACTCCACCAACCACTCACCGGAAAAAGACAAAATTAACGCAGTCAATATTCTTAAACATTATAGTTAGTAGTAAAATTGTACTTGCAAAGACTTTTTACGTGATAAAAACTTCCACCACTGGGAGTCGTACCTGGACTCTTGTAACAACAGGTGCCAAACTTAGCCATCGAGCTATAGAGATATGTTGTTGATGCACAATCTAATTTAGTACAAACTGACAACTGTTTTGTGATAACTATTTTTGCAAAAAATCAGCTCTTTGAAGTGCTTAGATGCTTTTTTTGTGCTGGGGCCACACAAGCGCATGTTTCACAACTGCCAATACAACCAGCACTCTTGTTAGTACATATCTCATGCTGACTTGGCTCATCCCTTCTGACAATAATTGTTCCTTACCTGGGAATCGAACCCAAACCCTGTCAACAGCAGGTCACAGTGTTAACCATTTAGCCATCTAGCAATGTTCAATGTGGTTCATAAACAGCTTAAGATAAAAAGAAGGCGGTATGGCCTACATACAAAAAAACATTTTGGGTTCAGACATCGCTAAATACTTATCGAATATTTTTAATTTCTTCCAGATTTGTTCAACTTGTTACCTGAATCCTATTTGTGCTATAGTTTTGAAGGAGAAAAATTTTTCCGTGGTGAAAACAGTAAATAACGAACATTCTATTCACACATTGAAAACCGTGCGGGCTTTGACTCTTTCACCAAAGATCAGAAACTTGACAGATGTTCATCTGAACGACGGTTACAATACAATCACAACCATGCAAAATTTATGCAAATCGGACTAAACCTCCCTGAATTATAGTCATTTTTCCGTTTTGAAGACCTCTTTTGAAAATGGGATAGCTGTTTTGGCGGTATTGCGAGAAACTTGTAGTCTCTACTTTTAGAAAGTTTAAGCATTGGACTATGCAGCCTAATAAGTTACTTGTCGCTGACTAGTTCCATCCTGGTCTCGGAAAGCGTTGAATAGTGCTGTTTCTGTTTGGATTTTCAAGTTTGAAAATGTGAAAACTCGAAACAGTTTTGTGCGATCACTTTGAAGTTCAATTTGGTACATTGATACACTATGGCACATGTTTGTTGCAAATTTCAGCTAATTCGGCCTATTGGTTCTCTAACAGGAAGCTGTTTTATGCTACAAACTGTGATTTTCACAAAAATCCAAGATGGCCGCTTTTGAATGATTTTTTAACGTCGTGTCATGATGTCGAATCAGAACGTTACCAAAATGCACCATCTTTCAAAATTTGGTATTTTTTCGTCAATCGGGTCTACGTTATTTTCACCATTTTGATGCTTTCGAAAACGATTTTTTACCTGTTTTCGCACCTGGATTGCGACGTTCTGGAACATTCTGTAACTTCATAACTTACTCATTTGTTGGCCCGATGCCTCATGTATGTGTCGCAAAAAAACTCTGTAGCTCTATCTATAAGGGTTCTTGAGAAAAACTTGACCCAGTTCGGCAAGGTCTGCGTGAAAGAAGAAAAAAAAAAATAATAAAACCAGGCAGAACAATAGTATTTTAGATTCTATCTAAAATACTAATAACTAGATGGAATTGTTTTCACAAAGAAGACAAGAGTAATTTAGGGAAAAAAAATTAAAATTGATGCCAAGTGGACCTGAACACCTGACCTGGCTGCATTGAATCACACACTCCACCAACTACTCCATCAACCACTCACTGGAAAAAGACAATATTAACACAGTCAATATTCTTAAACATTATAGTTAGTAGTAAAATTGTACTTGTAAAGACTTTTTACGTGAAAAAAAAATTCCACCACTGGGAATCGTACCTGGACTCTTGAAACAACACATGCCAAACTTATCCATCAAGCTATAGAAACATGCGGTTGATGCACAATCTAGCTTAGTACTGACAATTGTTCTGCGATAGCTTTATTTTTTCAAAAATGCAGCTTTTTGAGGTGCCCAGATGCTTTTTTGTGCTAGGGCCAGACAAGCACACATTTCACAACTGCCAATACAAAATGCACTCCCGTTACTACATATACTCATGCTAACTTGGCCCTCTCTTCTGACAATAGTTGTTTTATGCGAAAAAGAAAACCCTACCTGGGAATCGAACCCAAACCTTGTCAACAGCAGGTCACAATGTTAACCATTTAGCCATCTAGCAATGTTGAGGGTGGTTCATAAACAGCTTAACATAAAAAAGGTGGTATGGCCTACATACAAAGAAATATTTTGGGGTTCGGACATCGCTAATTGGTTATCAAATGTTCTCAATTTTTTTCAGATTTGTTCAATTTGTCATGTGAGTACTATTTCTGCTAATGTTTTATAGGAGAACAATTTTTCCGCTGTGAAAACGGTGAACAACGAACATTTTTGTCACACATTGAAAACCGCGTGGGCTTTGACTCTTTCATCAAAGATCAGAAAAGTGATGGATATTCATTTGAAAGACGGTTACAATGCGATCGCAACCATGCAAAATTTATGCAAATCGGAGTAACCATCCCCGAGTTATAGTCATTTTTTTGTTCGGAAGACCTCTTTTGGAAATGGAATAGCTGTGTTGACGGTATTGCGAGAAACTTGAAGTCTCAAATTGTTGAAAGTTCAAGCATGGGACTATGTTGCCTAATATTTTACTTCTCGCTGTCTTGTTCCATTCTGGTCTCGGAAAGCATTGAAAAGTGCTGTTTCTGTTGAGATTTTCAATTTTGAAAATGGGAATACTTGAAACAATTTTGCGCGACCGGTTTGAAGTTCAAAATGGTACATTGATACACTATGGCATATGTTTGTTGTAAACTTCAGCTAATTCAGCCTGTTGGTTCTCTAATGGGAAGCTGTTTTATGCTAAAACCTGTGATTTTCGCAAAAATCCAACATGGCCGCTTCCGAACGACTTTTTAATGACGTGTCATGATGTGGAATCAGAAGGTGAGCGAAATGCACCATGTTTCAAAATTTGGTATTTTTTCATCAATCAGGTCTGCGTTTTTTCGGTCATTATGATGCTTTGAAAAACGATTTTTCACCTGTTTTTGCACTTGAACTGTGATGTTCTGGAACGTTCTGTAACTTTCAAACCAACTTACTTTTTGTCCCAAGGCCTATCAATTGGGTCGCAACAAAAATTGTAGCTCTATCTCTAACGGTTCTTGAGAAAAACCTGACCGAGTTCGGCAAAGTTTGCGCAAAAGAATAAGAAAAAAAACAATAAAAACAGCAAGAACAATAGTATTTTAGATTCTCTAAAATACTAATAATATAGTGATTGAAATAGTTATTGTGAGTAATTGTTATGGTTAAAAATGATAATGATGGCAGTATTAGTATTGTTATTTCATGGCACATGAAAGTTTGGCTTATCATTGACTATTTCATACAACTGAAGTTTTAAATAGGTAACAATCGTGGTAAGTCATGACTGTGTAGCAAGTAACACAAATGTTCACCAGAAAGTCTGCATATGCATGGGTGACAAAATACTGGTGGCTGCCCTTCAGGAATGCATATGGGCAACAATTACTTCAATCTTATGTTGCTTGAGGTTGAGTAATAGTCTTACTCCATTCAACTATTACTCGCTTTTGCTTGCAAAATGTTCATTCAGTTGTAATATGTTTGATAGGCAGTTTGCTTCCGTGTTTTGCTCTGTATATAAGCTGAAAGAGGGTTTTTAAGTTAATCAGTTGATGTTGAAACTCTGAACATACAAGACTTGATTATTTGCAAATGCCAAGTAAAATTAGAGTCAATTGCGCTAATACCTGGTTTATTAGTGATTTATACTTCCTGTGCCCAGCACTAAAGAGAGTGTGCTAGAGTGGTAATACTGCTCGGAGATAAATTGGTTTTTTTGGCTGTAGTCATATCTTTTACTCGTATGTAAAACTGTATATGTCAGTGCCCATCCCTAGGGAAGGTTCTGCTGGCCTGATATCTGCTCTGAGACCGATAGTCTGTTGGCCGTAGTTGTCTGATCTAGTTGTACAGACAACTAAATATATCAATGCTCAACCCTAGAGAAGGTTCTGCAAGAGTGATGTCTGCACCGAGATAGATAGACCTCTGGTCGTAGTTCTCCCTTAGCTACATAGTTGGCTAGATATACCTGTGCTGAACCGTAGGGAGGGTTCTGCTATCGTGATATCAAAATAATGATAAATAGGCTCACAGCCATTGTTATCTCTACTGGTTGCCTGTGTAACTCAACAAGTTTGTGCCCAGCTTTCATGAGAATACTGATAGCAATACCCCAACCAAGGAGCAGCCTAACTCAAATCATAGTTATCTCTACTTGGCAAATAAAATGAGAGACTCTAGCTCTCCTCAAATTAATTCAGAGTGTTGCTAGCCCACTCAAACTGAGATGGGGTGCGACTTATCATCCACACTTCTCGGAAGAAAAGTCTCGGGTCATGTCATGCGGCTCCAAAAGTATATATTACACACAGGTTTATACTTGGCTTGTTGGGTAGATTGGGACTACTAGTCGAATGTTTTCAGAAGTATAATGAATATCTCAGCTCGCAAGCATTAGTTTATTAGATGAACAGTGTAGATGCTAATTTTGACAATGCTATGCAACTCTGAACAAGTATGTATGGTACTGAGGAATCAGTTTAGGTTAAGACAATGAAGTTGAGTCCTTATAAAACAGGCTATGGGTGAATATTAAAACGATTATTTACTAAGCGTTGGAAAAATTATTAGGTCATAGAATTTTGGTGGTATTAATGATGTTATTAGGCAGTATTTAGCACTAGCTCCGTCTGTAAGTGGCTTACGGGAATCCTATCTGTCCACATAGCTGATGGAACAGGACAACTTGGATTGCAAAGAATTTACAGGCACTGTGAGAGCCAGAAGTTCACCTGAATAGTTTGAGTGCATTTTTAAAGGGGCTAAATCCGGTCAGCTTAAGGTCAAACAGGAAATTGCCACTGTAGTATTGTGCGAGATTTGCATGGTGTTAAGTAGTGTCAGACTCCCTACCCACCCTTCCCCACCCTAAAACCCCCCTACACCCCTTGTGCCCTCTGATAACGGTGTAACAGTACCGCCAGAACTCTCCTCTCTCGGTAGCTACCTAAATCCCCCTGAAAAAAGGGATACCGGGTACCACGAGTATATACCGGGTACCCCGGACCTGTATAAACCCTGTATCCCTTTATATAAACATATATTAGCTACCCCGGGTCAGGACCCCGGCCCTGTATCCAAACAGGGTGATTCATGGAACCTGTGCCCATAGGAACCAGAGAGCCTTGACAGAATGGAGACCGGGGCCTTCCCTCTCCCAGGAGCCCAGACTAGAAAGTGGCACTTCCAAATAAGGAGTGGAAAGTTTCCACCACCAGAAAAGAGTGGGCAGAAGAGCCCAGTGCCAAGTCACCATGTGTTCTTGTTCTAATTGGCTTGCTGTATTATTGTATTTTGTATTGCATTATGTGATTGGTATATTTTTTTTCTCATGTTTTTCTACTGGCCATGCCTAATAAAGTAATGAAATGGTCTCTTATTTCCTATAAAAGGAGCTGCTGTACATTGAGTTGATCAGTTGTTGAATGAATAGTACTAAATACCCTTTTAATTGTGTATCAAATAAAGTATTTGTTTGACAAAACCTCTAGCAGTGTGTTTGGGTCGTGGACCCCGTGCAAGTTGTTAACGTCTATTCGGGATAGACCCGAAAGTGTGAAAAGAGAGAAGGAGAGGATTCCGTTGTGTCATGATAGAGAAAAGAAATCTATTACAGTATTGTTTATAGAGCAGATCAATCACCACTGTTTTTTTTGGTGTTGTCAGAGCTGTTCACTGGCTATAGTACTCATGCACCGTGTTTCCATGTCTTGAAAAATTGGCAATTCTGCCTGTGATAAAAGGAAATTCCTGTTTGAATTACTGTTGTCCATAAACTTGTCGTGAGATTTGTGAAAATAAATTTGTCGGTGTTTGAATGCAAAAATTTGGCCATGAGCCAAACGTTTATTGCTTTTGGAAACGCTATTGTCACCAAAGGTAATAAAACCAGAAATGTGTAATGAAACCGGAAGCCACAACTTAATTAAAGTAACCGCATGGCATTGTTAGCTTGTGTGTGTGGTTATATTTAACTAACAATGCTGCCCTAAAACGGTAAAACCTATTGTCACCATTTAAAACAGTTTTTCCATCAACCACAACAGGTGAAATAATTTTTCTTTTATATTTTGTGCTGCATCATAAGTCATGGACTCATTTGTTAGTATACCAGTTTCTTAGTATTCAACTTTCACTAATCCTGTAATTAGCTGATACTGTTGAGTTATTTTTGCACTTCAGGCAATAGAATAGAATTGCATTCTGCTGGTGAATCATATTTTCTGCTGATAATAGGTTTTGTGTGCAGTTTACTCAAATGAATTGCCAAGAGTTCTGCAAGCAACTCATATTATCTCAGTTTAAGCTCCTTTCTGTTTTATTCTGAGTAGTTTTAACATTTTCTCCAAAAAATTACTCTCACAGCTGCAGTTCTTTGATCTAAGATTTTTAATCTCACTCTATTTCTCACTTGTTTTGAACCTTGGATTTTACTTAACCTACTCAATCGCGTAAACCTTTCTTACTTACTGAAATAAAATTTCAATTGAAATGCTTTCTGTATAAAATCGGAGTTAAGGGAACATGTTATCAGTTGTACTGCAACTTGTCAACAAATGAACATGGCCAGCAACGCCAGAGAGAGAAAATTCAGGCTCAAACTCCACCGGTGAAAAGGAGAGCTACACTCGACGAAAAAGTTGCACATGGACGGGAGAACACCCATTGAGGTTTCCTTGAGACTGTAAAAAGAAGTGCGTCAAACTAATTAATCAACGTCGCAGAGTCTTCATGAGTGCGGACAACTACCATGCAAAAGTTGAACAAGCCATGAAGAAGATGGTCAATGTGTATGACTTTGCAGACTTTGTCCTACGCATTGAGAGCACCATTGCAAGTGTAAAAACACTTTTGCACGCAGACTTTAGGTCGTACCTAGGCCAAATGAGCCCTCAAAAGCTGAAGAAAATACGACCACTTAAAGGTGGCAGAGTTCAGAAATGGGTTGAAAGTTGTCTACTACAAGAAAAGACATTGCAATACCAAATTTATTGAATTTGACTATCTTTTGACCAAAGAAACTCTGAGAACACCAGAAGGTTGTGAAGAGTCCAGAGAAAAATCTGCCAGCAATCATCAAGGCTTGGTCAAAAACTTAGTGCCTCTGATACCCGATGGAAGGAAGTACTTTGGATAAACTTTTCAATTGCAAAATATGTGGTGGATGAATTGACAGTGAGGAGGTGAACAATTAGTGTGAAACTCTCCAACTTTCTCGTGTTAGACATTAGTATTAGTTCATATAATATGCAATTAGACTTTGTTTACTTGATAACAATTTTTAGACTGTATTAATCAAACAAGAGAAACTTTTGTGCTGATTTTGTCTGATGCCAAGTTAGTTCTTACGGTTTATAATGTGTGTTTGTGTGTGCAAAATATATTTCCACTGCAACACAACAGTATCACTCCGAAACTTCTTATTCGGTTTATTCGGTTTATTCGGTTTATTCGGTGTAGACTCCAAATTAATAAGCAAACTCCACCGGGTCCTTACCCAGACATACAATAACTGAGTTACACGAATATACTTTATTTAATAACTCCATTTAGCAATATAATACAAGATACTTTAGCAAGATCCTCCAAACTTTTGCCTCAAATGTACAAACAAAGCCCATTTTATAGGAGAAGCACAGGAAAGTTCGCCTCCTTATTAGGGTGAACCAATCATGCAACATAAAAATAAAAATGCAACAATCAAAATATATTATACAAATTTGTACACAAAGTCAGCCAATAATAGCAGTAAGCACATGTCAATTCGTGCTGGGTATCTTTTCCCGCTCATGTTCCTTGCTTAGCATTCTTTCACTCCTTATTAGGGCATCCTAGTACTTTTCCACTCCTTATTAGGGCACCCATCACTTAGCTTGCTCTCCAAGCCACCGTACTCTGTTCAGCTACTTTCTGACATAGGCATCCAGCCCTATATGCCCAAGGCTATCTGTTCCAACTCCTTTGTATACTGGTCCAGGGTAACTGACCCGAGGTAACCTGGGGTAGGTTATATATGATATATAAAGTCTATACAGGGTCTATACAGGGTCAAGGTCTTCGGTATCCTGTTTTGTTGGGGAATTTGTACCGAGGCGAAAGGGGAAGGGATCAGGGGTTGTGTCTAGCTTGTTGACTGACAAAACAATGGCCGGAGGGGGTCTGGGGGTAGGTAGGGGGGAGCAGGGGGGTTGTCTGTATCATGTAAATCTCTCAAATACCCTGCTTCATTAGTGACGTAGTCTCTAATTACTCTCATTCTGTTCATCACTAATGTGGGGGGAAGGGGAGGAGGAAGAGGAAAGATGTTTTCTCAGGGGTATTAGCTTATGCCAGGTGGGAGCAATAGGGCTCGCCGTTCTAGTCTGTTGGTGGTCACTTCTGGTGGGTAGGGGTACTGTAGGGGCTTCTCAGACAGTGACTATAGCTTGCGTGTGTGGAAGGGGGTGGGGGAATAGCGGAGAATTTCTGAGTTGCCTCTGGTTGATCATGGAAGGTCTGGAAACTCACTAAAACTGCTCAAGGAAGGAGCTGGCTCTCGGAGAGTTGGGTTTGAGGGTTCTTCATGAGTGTCATCCTGTAGAACCCATCTGCAATCAGTGAGGTTTGTTTTTTTTTGGACTAAAACACCTAGTAGGTTGAGTCTTGGGTATGTCCAACCACTGGTTTTCCTTGACACTTGGAGGGAGGTGGTACTCGGCAAGGGTTAGCTTCGAGTAACAGTTCATCGTAGTCTTCTTCTACTTGTATATAGAAATTAGTGCTTTCTGCCTTCATGTTAGTTAAGTAGGTATTCAGTAGCTGAAGAAGACAAGCAGTCTGCTCAGTGTGAGTGGCAAAGGACGAAAGGACTGATTTTTTTTGCCAATCACCTGCAAACCGGTTAGTACTGGTTCGTTGGGGGTGGTCTAGCATTATAGTGGGGGGAAAATGGAGGCGTCTTTAGCGGGTCTTGAAGCAGCGGAAAATTAGGGGTGGTCATGGAGATTTGGTGTGAGGGTAAAGGATATTCAGGCAAGTCGTTCAAGACTACGCATGGAGGTGTGGGGTCCTCAGGTTTAGTGGTAAATTCCTTTACTTCTGCCAGCAACCTCAATTTCTCGCAGTATTGTTCCCTCAATACTGATTCATCTTTTGCAGCCACATGGTAGCACCAGGGTTCACCATAACGCTGGGGGGGTACCAAATTTCGACTATGGCGGCTAGTAAGTGCTGGGGCTATGGTAGGAGGGGGTGTAATAAGAGGGGGGGGAGAACTTCTGTAGATGAAGTATGGCCTCTAACTTGGCTAGTTCTCGTCCGATATGGACAGTTTCCGCTGGAGGTGTCAGGAGGTGCCTCCCCTACAGATTGCTGTAGGCTACGGCTGGCTCCACTTTCGTCAACTTACAGGGGAGGAGAAGGAAAGGCCAAGGGGAAGTCTGGGGGTAGGGGTAACTCCAAGA
Source organism: Cryptosula pallasiana (assembly GCA_945261195.1). NCBI lineage: Eukaryota > Metazoa > Bryozoa > Gymnolaemata > Cheilostomatida > Cryptosulidae > Cryptosula > Cryptosula pallasiana. The sequence goes on from CALYOO010000568.1 coordinate 18,411, forward strand.
GGGGGAGTGTCTTTGGGGAGTGGCGGGGGGACTTATTCGCCTCCGGGGAACCACGCCATGCATATTGGGGCGGCGGGCTGGCTCTAGGGCTGCAAGGGCTTGTCCATAGGGCTTCAGGCAAGCCTTATATGGCTTGAGGAGACTGCTGTTTTGTACAGAGTGCTGTCCATGTCTGCCAATCAGGTAGGTATGATTATTGTAGGCCTCCTCTACCAGGTAGGGTCCAAAAATCTTAGGCTGAAGTTTAGGGTTTTTGCCTTTCCCTCTCCTCTTATTCTCTAGCCACACTTCACCGCCTGTTTTAAACAGGGAGGTTTCCTCTCCTTCATTGTCTCCTATCTGCCTTCGTTCAGTTCTGAGGGTTTGTGTACTTCCTCGAGTCTCTGCAGTAGTGCTTGGGCATACTCATATACCGGTACACACTCGATGAGAGGGTGATGAAATGTCAACTGGTTGGGCAGACGCAGCTCTCTACCAAGCATAACAAAATTACGAATCTCTCGTGTAGTGGAATGTGGGGTAGCATGAAACGCTCTCATTAGCTGAGGATGGATCATGTCCCACTCTTATGGCCGCCTCTTTAGTAAGGGGGGACGCAGTGCATCTCCAAGCACTCGATTGTTGTGTTCCACACATCCGTTGGCTTGGGGGTGGTAGGGGGTAGTCAAAGGCCTTTTGACTCGCCAGAGGGTGCACAATTCAAGCATGAGACTAGATTCGAACTAAGGACCCTGATCTGTGTGCATTTATTCAGACAGTCCAAAGTGCCAAAACACCTGTCCATCTAGGGCGGTGGCACCTACACAGACTGTAGCGTCAGCGAGGGGAAGGGCATCTTACTAGCGGGGTGAAGTGGTGTGTTAAAACAAGGATCCACTTGTTACCACAGTCCTTCAATGGAAGAGGGCCGACTAAATCTACAAGCAACTTTTGCCACGGCTGGCATACATTCATTGCCTAGTCGGGTTGGGCCTGGTTTCACCATGTTTTACTCGCTGACACGTCTCCCAACTATTTACTGCTCGTCGTATGTCAGCAGTCATACCCAGCCAATACCAAGTAAGGTGGAGCCTTTTAGGGTGCGTTGGATACCTTGGTGGGTCATTACGTGGGTTTCCCAGATCACCTTGCCTCTGAGACTGGGAAGACATACAGCACACCAGTGTGACGGGCGTTGCTCGGCTTGGTGTATCTCCAGGACAACATCAGGCCTGAGTTGCATGGAGTGTCGATGCTTTTCTAGCTGCAGTAACTTGTTGCTGCCTAGCTTTAACTGAGAGGGATCAATGGGGGAGTGCCACGGGGTGATGGATTGTCTTCTGGGCCTCTACCAAGCCCGTGTTAGGGGGAGGGAGCGAGCGACAGCATCTACTTGGGGACCGGGCGAAAAAGGGTTGCTCTGTGTAGATTGGAAAAGGGGGGGTAGGGGGGAGGTGCGGAAGAGTACGGGACTATTTCCTCTTTTGTAGGTCCACATTGCTTGAAGTCTGGGGAACAACGCCTTACTGATTCAATCTGCATCTCCATGCAGGGGACCACTGCGGAGTTCAATTGTGAACTGGAACTTGGACAGTGTCTCAAGCTATCAAGCTATTTGGCTGGACGGCTCCTTCTTTTTGCATAACCACATGAGAGTGGCATGGTCTGTCCTATTCCGAAAAGTTTGTCTATGGAAGTAGTGTCAGAAATATTTGGTTACTTTGACCACTGTTAGAAATTCCTTCCGAGTGATGCAATAATTCCGTTCAGGTGGACTCAGGGTTTGACTATAATAGGAGATTACTTGTTCTTCACTGTTTTGTATTTGCGAGAGGACAGTTCCGGCGCCGTCGTCACTGGCATCGGTATCTAGGATGTGTGGACTATTTGCATTGGGGTGGCCGAGGAAGGGGGCGGAGAGCATTCCTGCCTTAAGCTGTACAAAAGCTTCTCTCTGAGAGGGGGGTGCCACTTCCAGGGGAGGTCTTTGCAGGTGAGATTAGTTAAGGGTTTGGCCACGGTGGAGAACCGGGGGTAAGAACTTACGGTAATACCCGACTGTGCCGAGGAACGCGTGGGCCAGTCTTGAACTGCGGCTATTTTCTCAAGGTCTGTAGATACACCACGTTCACTAACCACGTGGCCCAGGTATCGAACTTGTGATTTCAAGAGCTCATACTTGCTGCGTTACAGCTTGAGGTTGGCCACCTTTAGCCGCTGTAACACTTCGGCTAGCCGGTGAAGATGGGTGTAGAAATCAGGACCGATGACAATAATATCTTCCAGGTACAAGAGAAGTGATTTCCAATGGAGGCCATGTAGTACCCATTCCATGAGCCTCTCGAAAGTGGTGGGGGGTAGAAGTCAACCCAAACGAAAGGGCAAGGTAGAGAAGGCGGACTTTTGCTAGCGTCAGCATCTAGGGGGGACCTGCCAAGACCCACTGACCAGGTCGAGAGTACTGAAGTAGTGGCTGCCTGACAGGGCGTCCGAGCTCTTGTCTATCCATGGGAGGGGATAAGCATCTGGCAGTTGTCACCGCGTTTAAAGGCAAATAGTCAATGCAAAAGCGCCAGGTGCCATCTTTCTTTTTTACTAACACCTCGGGAGAACTGCAGGCGCCAGTACTAGGTTTAATCAATCCTTTTTCCAGTAATTTGGTCACTTTTTCCTCCGCTTCCTTCTCTTTGTGGGAGACCAAGTCTGCGCGGGGTGTTGTCAAATAAGCTGAGTTCCAGGTTTCAAGGGGATACTGTGAGCCACGAGGTCAGTGCGACCCATATCTTGGTATTCCTTGCTAAAAACTGACTCGTAAGAGTGTAGGAGTTGGGCTAACTGGGAATGCTTCTTGTGGAGTGTGACAGCTGTCTAGAGCTTGCAGGTATAACTCCTCCAAATTTTCTGGCACAGGGGAGGGAAGGGAGAAGATGGCAAAGGGGAAGGTCCAATCTCTCTTGTAGGTAGCTCAATGTCACTGGTGGAGTATGCCAGTGTACTTGCCGATGGTCTTTCCAGCCTTGAGGTGCAGTGGTTGGTTAGTGGGGTTGAGGCAGCGCACCAACAAGTGGTGTTTGGCATCGGGGGTGTTGAGACTGGCGGCCAAGGGCTGGGAGTCCGGGGGTACCTTCTACGATACCAAAGGGAAGGTGATCGAGGTGTGTGACTTCGCACAGTACTGTCATATCTGTGCGTGGGGGAAGGTGGGGTAACTCTTATCACTTGTACGCCTGTAGTGAGAACTCTGCCCTGCTGATCAGTACAAGCAAGTTCCTGGCCATTAATTACAATGATCGATTGATCAAACTTCATGTGGCACTGGGTGACAGGTGAGAAAGGGCATACCCAGGATGGCATCTCCATTTATCTGTCATACCACGAAGGTAGCTTCTGTCTTAATGTCGTACCGAAGAAGGGAACATGCGATCCATCCGTCAGGATACCGTGGGAGTTTCCTTCTTGGAGAGAGTTTTTGGTGGCAGGAGACAACCGGTTGAATAGGTGCTGTGACGAAAAGTTAGTGGTGCACCCGGTGTTGATGAGCACTGACGCTGGTTTTCCTTCTATTCGGCCTGGGAGGAAAAATAACTTACCTAGTAGGGATGTTCTGGGAAATGGGGTATAGGAGGGT
>CALYOO010000569.1:0-21913 GCA_945261195.1 Cryptosula pallasiana
TTTTCACGCGAATGGAAACCGTTGCTTTCGCGGGAATAAATGATTTATTTTCACGCGAATAGAAACTGTTGCTTTCGCGGGAATACAAATTTTATTTTCACGCGGATACAAACCAATGCTTTCGCGGGAATAAATACTTTAGTTTCACGCGAATGGAAACCGTTGCTTTCGCGGGAATAAATACTTTATTTTCACGCGAATGGAAACCGTTGCTTTCGCGGGAATAAATGATTTATTTTCACGCGAATAGAAACTGTTGCTTTCGCGGGAATACAAATTTTATTTTCACGCGGATACAAACCAATGCTTTCGCGGGAATAAATACTTTAGTTTCACGCGAATGGAAACCGTTGCTTTCGCGGGAATAAATAAATTATTTCCACGCGAAAGCATTGGTTTGTATTCGCGTGAAAATAAAATTTTTATTCCCGCGAAAGCAACAGTTTCTATTCGCGTGAAAATAATTTATTTATTCCCGCGAAAGCAACGGTTTCCCTTCGCGTGAAAATAAAGTATTTATTCCCGCGAAAGTATTGGTTTGTATCCGCGTGAAAATAAAATTTGTATTCCCGCGAAAGCAACAGTTTCTATTCGCATGAAAATAAATTATTTATTCCCGCGAAAGCAACTGTTTCTATTCGCGTGAAAATAAATTATTTATTCCCGCGAAAGCAACGGTTTCCCTTCGCATGAAAATAAAGTATTTATTCCCGCGAAAGTATTGGTTTGTATCCGCGTGAAAATAAAATTTGTATTCCCGCGAAAGCAACAGTTTCTATTCGCATGAAAATAAATTATTTATTCCCGCGAAAGCAACTGTTTCTATTCGCATGAAAATAAATTATTTATTCCCGCGAAAACATTGGTTTGTATTCGCGTGAAAATACAATTTGTATTCCCGCGAAAGCATCAGTTTCTATTCGTGTGAAAATAAATTATTTATTCCCGCGAAAGCATTGGATTGTATCCGCGTGAAAATAAAATTTGTATTCCCGCGAAAGCAACAGTTTCTATTCGCGTGAAAATAAGTTATTTATTCCCGCGAAAACATTGGTTTTCGCGTGGACAAAATTCTGATTCACAGTTATATTATAAAGAAGGTCGGTATTCATAGAGTTCAACCAGTGCAACTTTAGCTATTTAAGAGCCACTGTTTTCACACAGAAAGCATCCAGTTCTACAACAGTGAGCGGAGAAGCAACATCTACTACACCTTCCATTGCAACTACTAGGAGCTATCTCAGTAGTAATATATGAGCAGATCTCCCTACCAAGTGTTTTTTTGTGGGGTCATAATCTGGGGTGATGCAATGGGTTACGGCGTTGGATGGATTCGCCGAGTTTATATTGTGTTTTATTTGAGGGGTACTTGAGTGGCATTTGAGCGGCATTTAAGTGGCATTCGAGTTTTGATTATTATTTTACTTAATTTGAACTTATATGGTATATACATTTTGAATGTATGGCATTTAAGTTATGATAATTTTTTACATAATTGTATACATAATTATAACTCATAGGATGTCTAGATTTTGAATGTGAGGCATTTAAGGTTTGATAATTTTTTGTAATTCCGAGTCATACGATATCTTGAGAGAGAGGAGAGAGAGGAAATATATCTACATTGAATAAATACAGTGGTTAAAAATGAAAGAATATGTGAATATATACATTTATTGTGTAATAAGTAGGGAAAAACTCATATAATATAGCTAGAGTCAGTAAATACTAAGTTACTGAAGTTTTTAGATATTTCAACTGGATAAAAAAGTACAGTCACTCGTATAATGCTTAGGATAGGAAGATCTTCAAATGTTTTGCAAAACCGGAACTTTTGGTGAGTTAATCACCTGAGAACCTTTAGACTTTTCTATGAATTATTATATGATTATATAGACTTATTGTATAATAAGTAGGGAAAATCTTTCCATATAATATAGTTAGAGTCGGTAAATAGTAAGTAATACAAAACAGTACAACTTGTAATGTCAATGAATACACAGGCTTTTTTTTTTATTCATTCATTATCCGCTTGAGACTACCTGTTGTCAGCATTTGATATTGAGTTTACATACCATCAACACCAAGTGGTTCATCAAAATCTTGTAATTCGTTTTCTAGGAATTCCTTAAGAACTTCATCCTCATTATTCGTTTTTGTTAGCACCTCATTGGAACTTGTTTGTGTGCAATATTGCTCCCAATCACTAGCGTTGGTTGAAGAAATGAAGACAACATTGTGGTATGGAATAGGATTTCCATTCTTACTCTGTTTTTTTCCTTTGTAAATCATCACACCAGGTGCACATCTTTTAGCTTCCTCGTTATATCTGATTGGTAGTAAAAGCGTTCTCGTCTCTCTTTTTCCATTCTTTTCAGTGACATAGCGAATGCAATTTACAATGGATTCTTCTCCATTGAATCGGAAAGGAATGAATCTTTCTACAACTTCGATGTAAGCAAAAATGGAACAATCTTTGAAATTACTGAGATACTCGATGTCGTAAGCGAGTTTGAGTTCTTCTTCACTCATTTTTCTCAGTTTTTCAGCTTCAGCAGTAGCTTCCATTGTGGTTAATCGTTTTGTACTGATACGTTTGACATTGTAGTAAGTAGTCTCTGGTTTTTTTGAGTTTTCCATCTCACCCAAGTACAAAATGTTGAAAGGTAATGGGTAGTTATCAACATTGAAGCTTTCAACTACTCTACTTGGACAAACGACTTTCTGAAAATTCGCTCCAGTTGAATTATCAAGATAAGTGAGAATGTAGTAGTTTCCGTATGCACCAGTACTCTGCTCAATAGAAACGATTTGCAAAACTGATGGAACAGGAAGTGATGCTAGTGTAAGAAACCCTCCAATCTTTTTCAAATCACATGCCTTCCATTTTTGGAGAGATTTGGCCATATTGAGAGCTCTGTCAGCATCAGTGAGCAATTGTTTTTGTTCCATATTGTTTGATGTTGTGGGTAAAACCAGTTTTGGAAGAGCTCGTTTCTTTATCGCTGCTTCTTTTGTGACAGAGTTAGAGTTTTTTCTTTTGGGTGTTTTGAACGTTTTTTGTTTGTTTTCGATTGGCTTTAAATTCGTGTAAGAAGCAGAAAAATCCTCCATAGTGTTCTAAAAAAGAAAGAAATAACATATAATTCAGCTTTTCATGTGGAACTAAAAGATTATTTATTTCATACTTTACATTATAGCTAAACTAATTTTGATCTTTGTTAGGTAGGGAATAATAAGTTTTAAATTTTACCTTTTATAAAGAGAAAGTTTCTAGTAGTTGCAATGGAAAGTGTAGTAGATGTTGCTCCTCCGATCACTGTTGTAGAACTGGATGCTTTCTGTGTGAAAACAGTGGCTCTTAAATAGCTAAAGTTGCACTGGTTGAACTCTATGAATACCAACCTTCTTTATAATATAACTATGAATCAGAATTTTGTCCACGCGAAAACCAAAGCTTTCGCGGGAATAAATAATTTATTTTCACGCGAATAGAAACTGTTGCTTTCGCGGGAATACAAATTTTATTTTCACGCGGATACAAACCAATGTTTTCGCGGGAATAAATAGTTTATTTTCACACGAATGGAAATAGTTGTTTTCGCGGGAATAAATAATTTATTTTCACGCGGATAGAAACTGTTGCTTTCGCGGGAATACAAATTTTATTTTCACGCGGATACAAACCAATGCTTTCGCGGGAATAAAGACTTTATTTTCACGCGAATAGAAACTGTTGCTTTCGCGGGAATACAAATTTTATTTTCACGCGGATACAAACCAATGTTTTCGCGGGAATAAAGACTTTTATTTTCACGCGAATGGAAATAGTTGTTTTCGCGGGAATAAATAAATTTTTTTCACGCGAATAGAAACTGTTGCTTTCGCGGGAATACAAATTTTATTTTCACGCGGATACAATCCAATGCTTTCGCGGGAATAGAAACTTTATTTTCACGCGAATGGAAACAGTTGTTTTCGCGGGAATAAATAATTTATTTTCACGCGAATACAAACTGTTGCTTTCGCGGGAATACAAATTTTATTTTCACGCGGATACAAACCAATGCTTTTGCATGAAAGTATTTATTCCCGCGAAAACAACAGTTTCCATTCGCGTGAAAATAAAGTATTTATTCCCGCGAAAGCATTGGTTTGTATCCGCGTGAAAATAAAATTTGTATTCCCGCGAAAGCAACAGTTTGTATTCGCGTGAAAATAAATTATTTATTCCCGCGAAAACAACGGTTTCCATTCGCGTGAAAATAAAGTATTTATTCCCGCGAAAGCATTGGTTTGTATCCGCGTGAAAATAAAATTTGTATTCCCGCGAAAACAACTATTTCCATTCGCTTGAAAATAAAGTCTTTATTCCCGCGAAAACATTGGTTTGTATCCGCGTGAAAATAAAATTTGTATTCCCGCGAAAGCAACAGTTTCTATTCGCGTGAAAATAAATTATTTATTCCCGCGAAAACAACTGTTTCCATTCGCGTGAAAATAAAGTTTTTATTCCCGCGAAAGCATTGGTTTGTATCCGCGTGAAAATAAAATTTGTATTCCCGCGAAAGCAACAGTTTGTATTCGCGTGAAAATAAATTATTTATTCCCGCGAAAACAACGGTTTCCATTCGCGTGAAAATAAAGTATTTATTCCCGCGAAAGCATTGGTTTGTATTCGCGTGAAAATAAAATTTGTATTCCCGCGAAAACAACTATTTCCATTCGCGTGAAAATAAAGTCTTTATTCCCGCGAAAGCATTGGTTTGTATCCGCGTGAAAATAAAATTTGTATTCCCGCGAAAGCAACAGTTTCTATCCGCGTGAAAATAAATTATTTATTCCCGCGAAAACAACTATTTCCATTCGTGTGAAAATAAACTATTTATTCCCGCGAAAACATTGGTTTGTATCCGCGTGAAAATAAAATTTGTATTCCCGCGAAAGCAACAGTTTCTATTCGCGTGAAAATAAATTATTTATTCCCGCGAAAGCATTGGTTTTCGCGTGGACAAAATTCTGATTCATAGTTATATTATAAAGAAGGTTGGTATTCATAGAGTTCAACCAGTGCAACTTTAGCGATTTAAGAGCCACTGTTTTCACACAGAAAGCATCCAGTTCTACAACAGTGATCGGAGGAGCAACATCTACTACTACATCCACTGACTATTAAAAGTTTTTCTGTGTGAATTTGAAAATTTTCATTGAAGCTAAGACTTAATTATCCGCCTTAATTATCTCACTTAAGTTTTTGTCTACTTAAAAAGTAATGCTTTCACATAATAAATCACTCGTTCTAACAACAGTAACTGAAGCCTCAACATCTACTATATAATATACCAACTGACTACTAGGAGTTTTATTCACAAGGTAAAATTTATTAGCTGAGACATTTAACTTACCTTTTTATGTGCTATTGTCACTTCTATTAAGAAGTAATGATTTTATTGTTATTATAGTGCTATGGAAACAGAAGAGGATGATACTGATGTAGACATACATAAGGAATGGGAATGGCTCATGAAAAATCAAAATGATATCGGTTTTTCAAACGCTGATAATGAATACATGAATGATGAATGCAATGCTGAATATGAAAATGAAATGGAGATGGAACTTGAAAATGCTTTTCAAGACAAACCTTCGACTTTTCAAGTTTCAGCAACTACTGAAAATACAATAGCCTTTGATAAGCAGTAAGTTTTTAAAATCATAAATTAATAACATTAGTAGAGTAGTTTTTTGCTTTTTTCTTATACTCATCTCATGAATCAGCAAAAATAATGCGTTATCTCTTTATTGTAGACAGGACTCAGAATATCAGAGAATTAATGTAAAAGAGGGAGTTGGGAATTCATGTCATAGTACACAGTAAGTTTTTAAAAACTTAACTAATAATAATGTTTGAGTCTTTTTTCCTAATTCCATTTTAAAAATTAATTGATAATGGTGTTTAAGTCATTTTTTCTTCTGTTACATTTTATATAAAATGTATGTGAATGTTTTATAGAACAACTATTATGTGTTAACATTTCTATTGTAGACAAAGTTTAAATTATCGGGAGGAGAATGTAGAAGAAAAAAACCCTGAAATTTCCCCCAATTGGAAATGGTTAGAAGAAAATCTCATTTGTTTTCGTTTACCCGATGAAACAATCAATCAATTAGGATTTGGTGCTGAGCCTTCACCACCAAAGACTAGCATAATAGCTCAAGATATAGAGCCGGTTGCGGAGGAGATAGTTGAAGAAAATGAGAATGATCCAATGATAGAAAATGAAGAAGAAGAAGAAGAAGAAGAAGAAGAGGAAGAAGCACAAGAGGAAGAACAAGAAGAAGAAATGGAAGATTTAAATTTTGAAAGACCTACCCGAGCATCAACCCTAGGTATTGTTGATGATAGCACAGCTCCAACTTTTCAAGATGAAGAATGGGATGATTTGATAGCTAGATATTGGGGAGCTATGAAAACGAAACATAGAGCTGGAAAAGTCATAGAACTTTTAAATGTAAGACTTTGGGATGGGATTCCAAGAGACCAAGCTGATACCTACCAAAATGACTATCATGATTCAAGAGTGTTAGAATTGCTAAAAAAAGTTTGGAGACAATTGAGCTCGAGAGCAAAAGTCAACTGTAGCGTAGGTTGTATACTAGAAAATAAAAATGATGGTGAACTCCGATACTTTCACTCATCATCAAACAATGCTACTGTATATCCAAAAGCTAAACTGATTGAAACTGAAGGAGATCTTGATGACTTCTTTGTTGATGTTATGGAGACTGATCATCGTACAAATAGCTTGAGACGGAGACCAAATACGACTTGGAGATTGATGCTGATCACAAACATTTCGTTTTATTTCTACAAACTACTCGGAATGGGAAAAGTTGGATCACCACCAGAGCATTTACCCTCTCACCTCCTTAACAACAGACACATACGAACCATGTTAAAAAACACAAAAGGAAAACGAATTACTGACAATCTTTGTTTTTTTAGATGTCTAGCATTACACAAAGAACTACAAAAAAACGGTGGAATTGCAAAAGATCCGATAATTAAGGAGGTGAAGGAGTACCAACAACAATATCATAGTTTCATCTATGGTGATAGTGGTAAAAGGTGTGATGGGAAAGGAGTGACAGAAGCTGATTTATTGCTTTTGGAGCGAGCATTTCAACTGAAGATAACAGTGTTTTCTTTAAATGATGATATGACTTCAACAGTTATTTGGAATTCAAACTCCAGTTATAAGGAGAATCTATATTTGGATCTTTATATCAATCACTTCAGTCTTATTACAAACTTGGAAGGATATGTCAAAGCCTACAGATGTCCAACCTGTTCTACTTGTTATGATAGATTGGGGAATCTGAAAAGACACAGATGTTCAATCTCAGAGGCAACAACTATGCAGTTTTCTGGAGGGCAATACAGTCCTACTGCTACAATATTCGACAAACTGAAGGTTCAATTCGGGATAGATATCGGGTCAGATGATTCCTTGAGATACTATCCATTTTTTGCAACATTTGACATAGAGTGTTTGTTACCTAATTGCGAAAAAGTTCGAGATACAGACACAACCATTTACACGAATGAGCATAAACTTTTAAGTATTTCAATTTGTTCAAATGTACCAGGCTTCAACAACCCGCGTTGTATTGTCAATAATGGGGATGATGATGAATGCGTTGGAAAGTTCATTGAATACTTGGATGATATTAGTGAAGAATCATATAGCCGATTGGAAAAACAATTTTCGCGAATCATAAAACAGATAGAAGGTGAATTACAACGACTGGAAGAAGCTGAAGAAAAGTTTCGTAGTGATTTTGAAAAAAATCGTTTCAGACGTAGAACAGGAGCTGAAAAAGTTCTGGATGATTTGTACAGCTATATGAAAAAACTCCCTATTCTAGGTTTCAATTCACAGACTTATGATGTCAATGTGATGAAAGGAAAACTGCTTCAAAAATTGAAAGATGTCTCCGACACAGATTTTGATTTTGTTATAAAAAAAGGAACCAAGATGCCTGTTATCGGAATAGGATCTTTTTTGTTTTTAGATTGTACAAACTTCATCGCTCCTGGATATAGCTATGAAATGTATCTCAAAGCATACAAATGTGAAGCCGGAAAAGGATTTTTTCCTTATGAATGGATGAAAGGCTTGGAACAACTTAATCAAGAACATCTACCTCCAAGAGAAGCTTTTTACAGTTCTTTAAAACAAAAGAATATCAGTGAAGAAGAGTACATAATTTGTCAAGAAGCATGGAAAAATAACGACATGAAGACAATGAGGGATTTTTTAAAATGGTACAACAACTTGGATGTAAAACCATTTGTTCAAGCGTTGGAAAGACAAAGATCAATCTACAGAGAGCATGGGATTGATATGTTAAAAGATGGTATATCTTTACCAGGATTAGCGATTCGATGGATGTTTAACAAAGCACCTCAACCACCCCCTCCATACCTCTCTACATACTTGAATTTTGATGAACTTGGTAACTCCTTTCGTCAGACTCTCCCAATTTGTCTGCTTGACAACTGCAATGCAGAACTTTATCCTCTAATAAAGAAAAATATAGTTGGTGGACCAAGTCTAGTGATGCATAGATATCACGAAAAAGGTATAACTAAAATTAGAGAACATTGGTTGGGAAAAGAAGCAAAGATTTGTGATAGAATCTATGGAGTTGATGCAAATGCGCTCTATTTATGGTGTATGATGCAATCAATGCCTACTGGCTATCCTCGAAGAAGAAAAATCGAAAACTCCTTTGTCGCTGAACCAGTAAAATTTAGCAAGATAGCTCATAGCTGGTTACAGTTCCAAATGTTCTCAAAAAAAATCAATATCAGACATCAGCTCAATGGAGGAGAAGTTACTCTCGGACAGCGAGGATTACCAGTTGATGGTTTCTGTGTTGAAACTCGCCATGTCTTTCAATTCCACGGATGTTTTTGGCATGGACACGACTGCTCTTATAACAACGCTAAAGAACAAGAGCTTCAAGCTACTGGAAGAAAATCAAAAGCAAATCTGTTTAAAACTACGATGGAAAATGAAGAATATCTTCGAGCATTAGGTTACACTGTAATCTCGATTTGGGAGTGTGACTGGATGAAGCGTGTAAAAACTCATACAAATTTACAAAAATTTGTCAACACGTTTTACAATTCTTTCTACCCTAAAATACTTGAAAAAAAGCTGAATCAAGAAGAAGTGTTGGAGAGAGTTCAATCAGAAGAATTCTTCGGATTTGTTGAATGTGACATCGAAGTTCCTGAGGAAGAGGAAGAAAAGTTCTCCGAAATGCCTCCGATTTTTAAAAATACGATGTTAACCAGAGAACACTTGAGCGATGAAATGAAAGTCTTTGCTGAAGCCGAAGGGTTTTTAAAGACTCCTCAACGCTCATTAGTTGGAAGTATGTACGGAGATAAGATATTGCTAATGAGTCCTTTGTTGAAATGGTACTTGAAACAAGGATTGAAAGTCACCAAAGTTTATCAGCTAATAGAATATATTCCTAGAAAAGCTTTTGAAGCTTTTGGAACATCGGTTTCAGACGCTAGGAGAATGGGAGATGCAGACCCTAGTCAAGAATTACTCGCTACTACTAGCAAGTTGGTGGGAAATGCTGCTTATGGAAAAACAATCACTGATAAAGAAAAACATACCACCATCAAGTTCATCGAAGGCGCCAGAAAAGCTTCATTTCGTATCAGAGGAAACAAATTTATCGCCATGGAAGAGATAGCAGATGATTTTTATGAAATCATAACCTGTAAACAGCTAGTAAGTTTTAAAACAATTATTTTGCAATTCAAAATTTATATTCCACAAGTTTACTTTGCTAATCAGTATCACCATCATTTCAGCTAACTATGAATGTTCCAGTACACTTGGGTTTCTCCGTGCTACAGTATGCTAAACTGAGAATGCTACAGTTTTACTACGACTTTATGGATAAGTAAGTGAAACCTAATTCCCTACCATTATTATGTGTAAGTAAGTAAAACTTCCAAATAATTGAAATCGAAACAAACTTTTTATTTATAGATATATTGACAGAAGTGATTTCCAATATGTTGAAATGGATACAGATAGCGCATACATGGCGTTGAGCGGAACATTAGAAACACTGGTAAAACCAAGTATGAAAAAAGAGTTTTACAATGAATATGGTGATTGGTTTCCACGCCCATACTGTGACAAACATAGGGATGAGTTTTTAAGAACCAAAACAATGGGTTTAGAATGGAGCACGCAAGACTGTTGTGAAAAAGTACTAAAACACGGAAAAAGAACACCTGGGCTGTTTAAAGAGGAATTTACCGGAGATGGAATTGTTGCACTTAACTCTAAATCCTATTACTGCTGGGGAGAAAAAGGAAACAAGTTTAGCTCAAAAGGTTTGAACAAACGAATTAATCAATTGAACAAAGACAGTTATCTAAATGTATTGAACACAAAAAAGTCGTTTATGGGTAAAAATCGAGGATTTGTAGTAAAGGATCAAAAAATGTTGACATACAACCAAATAAAACGAGGTCTCACATATTTTTATGCTAAAAGACGAGTGTGTTCTGATGGAGTATCTACCGAGCCTACTTTGGCTTAAATAAAAACCTTCATAATAGACTTCTTTTACCACAGTTACTATAACTATATATATATATATATGTATATAAAATACAAAAAATCTTTCATCATCCTTATAAATATCGATAAAGAATAGATGAATATTTAACTTTATCATCTGATATATTTTATAGCATTCAATGTATATATGAGTTCGAATTATGTATCTAGCTATATTATATGAGGAGATTTTACCCCTGCTTATTATGTAATAAATGTATATAGCCATACATTGATTCGCTTTTAATCAATGAATTTATTCAAGGTAGATACATCTCCTCTCTCCTCTCTCTCAAGATGCTATATGAGCTCGAGTTATGAAAAGAAATTATCAAAACTTAAATGCCATACATTCAAAATGTATATACCATATAAGTTCAAATTAAGTAAAATAATAATCAAAACTCGAATGCCACTTAAATGCCGCTCAAATGCCACTCAAGTACCCCTCAAATAAAACACAATATAAACTCGGCGAATCCATCCAACGCCGTAACCCATTGCATCACCCCAGATTATGACCCCACAAAAAAACACTTGGTAGGGAGATCTGCTCATATATTACTACTTACAGCGTTGGGTAAACTGCTGCACAGGTAAAAAGTCTTACTGTGCCTGTGGCACAGTGTGCAGGGCCGGTAGTGACCCCTGCGGGGCCGGTATTGACTCCTTACCGACCCGGTATAGTTATACTGGGCCGGCACAAGATGGCCGACATAGCAGAGGAACTGCAAAACCATCTAGGAACTCAGTCAAGGCCAGGAATCGGAAATACCCTTTCTCGGATTACCGACCTAGTGGACCATATTCTATCTATAGCCTGGGAGCTCTGCAAGATCTCTGATTGGACAGCAGGAGAGAGGACTCCGTCCTTAGCCACTTGGAGCCTTTATCATTTAACTTCTTTGCATTGTATGATTGGATCACTATTTATATAATTGATTGCATTGGCTAGATTACTTCCTGTGCTCTTACTGTTATATACTTTATGTTAATTAGCTCCTGTGAGCTCTCCTATAAAAGGAGAGACTTTTGCCATAATCTTTGCATTCATTCTCATATCTTGCCACAAACACCTTAGAGGAATAATTACCCTTTAGGACTTTTTCTTGAGAATATAGCCACTTACACAAGCACTACGCTGTATTGTTTGTCTGAGCCATGGGCTCTAGCTATACCGGGTAATTTGTTTGCCTGATACACAGTTGTCACTGTCAAGCAGCACAGTGTCCCTTCTGGAGAGAGGTATAATACTTGAGCCTAGTGGATGTCCGTGGTAACCGGACCGAAATCCATTACAATAGGTAACTTGTTCTCTTGAGTGTCCAGCGCCAGCACCAAGGTGATCTGCACTATTGAGTACATCAGCAAGAGTCATTTTTGGGGGTTAAATTCAGTGTGGTGCTTGATGTGGAAGTCTATGTTGTAGTGTTTTCCCTCTTTACACTACCAACACAACGGCATCCACTTGCTTGACTTTAACAACCAATTTGAGGTCCGCACCCGAGGTGAACTATACGGTGCTTACACTAATAATAATTTATTGTCTGAATCTGTTTAGCAATATAACATGTTGCTCATATCCAATGCACAGAAATTCTGGCTCTCTCACTCACAACAGCTCCTTTTATAGGAAGTAGCCAGGAAAGCTCACTCCCTTATTAGGGTTACACACATTGATAACAAATCATTATGGTCCATACAATAACACAAATAAAGCCAGCTATTCACAGAGGCGTGCACATGGCAGACAGTCCTGCAAAGTACTTTTCCACTCTTGCTAGTCTTTGTTCCTCTCCACTGATTCAGCTCCGGTCTTCATACTAGATAGGTTTCTGTGCTTCCTGGACCTCAAGCTTCCTTTGGCAGCCATAATTCTCTGTTAGACCCGGGGTACAGAGCCAGGGTAAGCTGGGGCAGCTTCTATATATATATGTATATACGTGTATATATACGTGTATATATATACTAGCAGAAATACCCGGCGTTGCCCGTGGAGATAACATAAATTTTGCGAAAATGATGTTAGGGAGATCAAGAGGGGTCAGTGTTACGGAGTTTGTCTTCAGTTTTGACTTGCCAGTTGGCTTGAGGATGCTCAATTGTCTACATGTTTCAATCGTTATGTAACTGGTTATATATTTTACGAATTGTGCTGTCAGAGCATCTAATAGTTCTTGGAAAATTTTTGTCTGCACTAATTATAAATTTATAGCCGCGTGGGTGTGCCAACTTCCCTCTTGCTTCATAACATAATTGAATCTTTGAACATAATTATACAACATCTGCAGAAGTGTAACGGTTGTTCCATGCAACACATTGCTCTCCCTATTGCACACCACCACCGATAACAACAACTTGCAAAAACGTTGACTTTTCTTTTTGAAGAGTTGAGCTTGCAACTCTTCCGTAATAGCTCGAGTCTAGATATTCCAGGGGGTGAAAAGCATCTTTTCAAGTTTTCTTTTCCCGCCAAAGGAGATCGTCATAAAGCATGGATTATATTTCCAAAAAGTCAACTCAAGGCTTTGCTGTAGTTGTGCATTTAGTGAAAAACCAACTCAAAGAATCTGGTGGATATTCAAGTATTTTTATCTTAAATTTCCATATCAAAACATATGCTTAGTGACTGTGCAACCC
This sequence comes from Cryptosula pallasiana, assembly GCA_945261195.1. Classification (NCBI taxonomy): domain Eukaryota; kingdom Metazoa; phylum Bryozoa; class Gymnolaemata; order Cheilostomatida; family Cryptosulidae; genus Cryptosula; species Cryptosula pallasiana. The sequence continues at coordinate 13,305 of CALYOO010000569.1, forward strand.
ATTGGTCAATATTTGGAAAACGTATTTTAGAATGCTGCATCAACTGTGCAAGTAAATCAGCTAAACATGCACTGTTCACAGTGTGGCAATCACAACGCAATTGTAACAAAAACTCACAATCATTTTTATTTTCTCTGAATTTATGTAAACCTTGTGAAGTTGGAGAAAAGCTGTTTGGAATAATTGAGCCAGTTCTCTTTCATGGCATGCTAAGCAGCAGGTAAAGTCAAATATTAAAATAAACAAATTGTGTATAAATTTTGCACAAATTATGGATTAAGTTCCTCAAATGACTATTTTTGTCATTCTTTTAATGCAATTTTTGTATAGTTTTGTATAATATTTTGTATCTTTTATCAACCGTCTACCATCGATATTTCAAGTATGATGATTATTACCAATGTTGTGGAGAGATAGGTTGATTAATTGTTATTAAATGCAGGAGTAGTAATAATAATGAAAATTAATTAAAAACCTTTAGCCCAAAATATTGCAAGTCTTTAAACTTAGACTCGCTTTGCGCTGCTGTTGTAGACCTACTCATAATTATTAAGTATTTTTTGTCACGGTAAACAAAATTTAAAAATCAAAAAAAAAAAAAATAAGAAAAAGTACTACTGCTGAACAAAGCCAGAGAAATTGAGACACAACTCTGATACTCTGGGTTCCTTTTGATTACTTTTCTTTTTATTGCGGCGTATATCATTATTTTGTATGCATTACTAGTATTGCCCATTCATTGTTGTTATTATTGTTATGATACACTGTGGCTATGGTTTTTGTTCGTAAGTTTCAATGCTAATGATATTTATTTGTATCAAAGTTGTTTGTGCTTAAATTGAGGAATATAGTGATATGGAAGAGATGAGAGTATATGGCAGTACTAATGTTAATGAGCAGTATTCAACCACAGTTTTATTAACTAAAAATGATTTTTAAACAATAAAGAAAAACAACTACTTTCATGCAACAACAATGATAAAAATAATATTAATAAAGATAGTAATAATAATAATAACATTAATAATAATCAATGACTAATAATTATTATTTTTGTTATTTTTAATTTTACTAAATAAATAATAAGAACTACTTTTATTATTATTATTATTACTTTTATTATTGCTCTATATAGTCGTAATAATAATTAATAAAAGGAATGAAAACAACAAAAAAATAACCATAAAATAAAATAGAAATAATGTGACGGACGGCGCCATCTTTGTTCTATGTGATGTTCTATGTTTACACTTTACAGCAAATAACTCTATGTACATTTATATATTCTTACCTTACCATTCAATCTTATATGTTTACCATGTGCTAATCACTCATGCATTATTCCAGTACCACCCACTTATGTATTATTGGTACATTCTAGCCCACCACTTGTGCTAGGTGTGGCTTCCTTTGTGTGCACAAATTATGTTACATAATCACTATTATAAATACTGATGTCATGGTTAATAAAGTCAGAGTCAGCTTGCACACTCTCAGAAGTTTCTTTGTTCTCTAACAATAACTTCACTTGCGCTAGTACATGCACGTACAACAAAAGCTCTATTACTCGAGTAGTAATAAATAAGCAGATCAACCCGAACCTCTGCTGGCCGAACCTAGCTCTGACTAGTTCGCCCTTCAAAGTTCGGCCTCTGCCTTGCACACTGGAATAGCTAACGCAACCGACAGCTAGACAGTAAACTAGGATGGTCACACACCACTCCCAAGGATACTAGTCGACCTGTGGGCGGGTTGTATTGCTCAAGCGATAGACACAGATTGCCATCACAGTTCGAGAGGTTGTGCAGGTAGGCCTAGCTACCAACTCACACCCCCACAGTGAAATCCTGCACAATAATATTAAAAATAATAATAATAAAAATAATAATAGAAATAATAAAAAAATAATACTGATAACAATAAAAATAATAACAATTACTCAACCATAAAAATAACACAGCAGGAGGAGATGGTGTTTATTAATTATTATTTTGATTATTATTAAAACTAACAATTATTCATTGTTGTTATATGTTATTATTGTTATCATTATATTAATCATTTTAATAATATGGCCACGGGCTTCAGGAAAATTGCTAAACAACAATATCAGGCTGGCATAAGCAATGACATAATGTTCGAATGTGAAAGGCAAGTAACAGGTTGATGGGTGAGTCGGTGGAGAAGCAATTGTAAGACCGAAAAAAGCTAGCAAAACAATTCTGTTTGGCGCACAGATATCAATACTTGATTCGCTGTAGCACTGCTGACCAATCAAAAGGCTGCAGCATGTCGGAATATAATCAAAATAAACCGAACATCTCATTAAAGGCAGAAAAATATGGCCGGATATAACTTGGCACAACTGATGAGAATGAGGTTTCTATTGGAAATATTGCTGCGATCCTCCAGCAAAATAAAAATTCAAGAGTGTTATAACCTAGAGAATGTAATGACGACTCTGAATATGTATTTTTCATTAGGATTGATTCAGTAGTGCCGGAAGTTTAAGCTAACATCGCAAAAACCGACTTACATTTATATATTAGATATATATATATATATATATAATATATATATATATATATACCCCACATAGAGGGTGGATACACGCCCAAGGTAGCCGGTATCCAATTATACTAATTCAGCGTACTTCTAATCAAGGAGGGAGGCTCTGGGGTCATGGTACACTTCTCTTCGAGAGTGGCAAGGGGTGTAAGGGTCATGGGGGTTGAGGGAGGGAAAGGGGTTGAATCAACTAACATCACACAAATCTCCCACAATATTCCATAAAGATCAACAGTACCAAATATATACCACTAATGGGAGAGTTTTTTAACCGACGTATTGTTACATTTTATATCTCTAGATAAATTATTGCGGAGGATTTTTGCAGTATTCAATATTTACCCCCTCTCCTGCTAGCTACGCCCCTTCCCTTTGATCCCCCTCCACTACCCCTACATACTTACTCCCCTCACCTCCTCCCCTTCCCCGTCTGTACTCGTTTTATCACCCCACCCCACAGGCCCTTTGTGCTTTTCATTCCTTTTAAACACAAGTTGTCTTCCCTGGCAGATCTAGCTCACAGAAGTCATTATTGAAATTGGTTGAACTGTTGTTTCCAAACTTGTACAGACCCAAGGTCAACATATATCCTTATAAAGAATCTCTAAGTATAGATTGCTCTATATTGGCCTTGAACAGCCGCCGGGTCATGTCATTATTTTGTATAGCCGCGATGCCCGCCGGCCTAGTTATAGATATTACAGTGTAAGAGAGGTTTACTGAGTCCAGCCTATCCGCATAAGATGAGTAGTAGAGCCCTGAGTTATTGGAACACAGGCTAAGGAAAATGAAACTCCTTATTAGGTTGCCAAGCTTCCCTTGGCTGTGATTAGCTGATCTGGTTTGAACAGCAACTGTCTCATGCGCATTTTTTATTTGGATGATCTTATTTATGTTTTGCTACTGCATATTCACATTATATTATCGGTGTATTTGCTTATGATTGCGTATGTTAGTGGTTCCCCAAAGAAAGAAGTGATGATTCCTATAGATTATGTATAAAAGTAGCAATCCTGCCAGGTTTTGTCATAAGTTATTGGGATTAAGTGCCACAGACATGTATTTCTAAATGGATTATGATAAATAAACTCTATTTACACTCAAACTCTGCTTGTTTCATCTGGGTCCTGGACTCTGCACTAGTCGGTTAGTGACTGTGGTGCAATCTGAGATAGAGTAAACCCTGTGGACAAAAGAAGGCGAAATTCTTGGCTGCTTGGTGATCTCAGCACTCATTTATTTAGAATTTTACATTTCTGAAAATTTTTTAAAATTGATATTCTAAAACCGTTAGATGAAAAATGCCAAACTTCTACGTAAAGTGGCATCCAGTTGTTGATATCTGCCCACAAACAAACATCATTTCACAATCGATGTGGCCATATATATTTGGTTGAATCTTTGAACTGTCATCTGGAACACCAAGATTTAAATACAACATATGGGTGGTCTTTTAAGCAAGTTTTACAAGTCGCTACTTTGTATAGTGTTATTATTATGTGCATCACTTCTAGTCTAATGATGCAAGTGTCCGATATGTTTGGTACGATCTCAATTCATGCCCTAGATATGCAAATACTTCATATACTTTGGTCATAAAATTTGTGCTAACGTAATTTTTGTGTTTATTTGAGAAAGTGATTCAATTTTCATGTTTAATAAAGCTTTTCTATAATAGATAAGCGCAAAATGCTAGAAAAACAACAGATTTATGAAGCTCTTATACCAGCAGTATAACCATCTTGCCAATTGAGGCAACTTTAGCTGCGCAAAGTTTTACAGGTGTTTGTTGTTCCACCAAACAGGTAAAATCATATTTTAAACAAGAGTTAGACAAGTCATTTGGAGTCCATTTATATTATTTATTGATAATTTTATTCGTTTTCTGTTTAGTTAAACTATTGTAGTGGATTTTACCAGTCGCCTTAAGTGACCACTACTTTGTAATTCCCCCCCCCCCCTCCCCCCCCCCCTGATAGCCAGTAGGCATCAGGTATGCCTCTAAAGCTGCGTGCACACTAGGACGATTTGGTGGCCGAAATCGGTGCACTTACAAAACGGCCTAGTGTGAATGCAATATCGGCCGATGATTAGGTCCATCGGCCGGTGAAAATTCCATTTGAGCAATGCTCAAAATCTCCGACGATTTTTATAACATTAGCCAATCAGAATTAAGTAATTTAGTCGGTGCGGTCATGTCCATAGCGCTGCGTAAACAAAATTGTTGCCGTGGATAAATTATTAATAATAAAAACAAAACCAAAATCGCTGATCATGTCTTGTAACATTAAACAAATAATTAGAAACTTGGTTGCTAACTTGGAGTATTTTCCTGCAATATGGGACACTGCAGATGATACGTATACAAAAACAGATATCAAGGAGCAGCAACTCAGAGAACTGGCTGCAGAGAGTAATACAACTGTATCAGATTGCAAAAAAAAATATTCTTCTCTGAGGACACGGTTCAGAAAGGTAAAGTACTAGCTTAAAACAATCTAAACAAATAACAAAAAAAATTATTGTACAAGTACTAATAACAACAATAATGATAATAGGAATAATAATTATAACAAATACTTATAATAATAATTAATAATTATTATTATAATAATAATAAACAACTGCAAAATACTATTACTCAGTGGTGTATTATTATTACTATTCCTGTTATACAATAGTTATTTATTAATTAATAATTATCATTATGACAATAATAATATAATAAATATTTATAGCTATTTATTTATGAATCAATGAGAATAATAATCACAGTAACAATAATATATTGAATATGCGATATTATTTATCAGTATACCAATCCTACTATACTTGTAGAACAACGAAAACCTGGTAAGAATCATCATGTGTGCCATTCTTATCTGTCTAGACAATAACAACTGTGCTGCTTGCTTAGTATGCTATGACACCACTATATCTAACACACACACACACACTCCTGGTAGGCAGAGGTGCATTTGATTTATGTAATTTGATATATATTGTGTAATAAACTTTTTTATTCTTGTGTAGGAATGGAATGCTGTAGAATTGAGCAAAAGATCAGGAATGGCTACAGATGATGTATACAAATCAACTTGGGAGTTTTATGAAGATCTAACGTTTTTAGTGCCAACTCTGGTAGTACGAGAAGGGATTGATTCAAGTTCAGATACAGCTCATCCTCTATCATCCTCTTCTTCAAGTGCCAGCAGTGGTAGGTTCATAACAATAATACTATCCGATGAACCAGCCAATATATTATCAGCAAACTGAGTATTATTTATGATACATTTATTTATTAGATATAATAAGTGACCAAGAAAACAAGGAAAAATTTATAAACAAAAGAAAGAGAAAATCAACAACCCCAGTGCCACCAACCACCCCACCAGCGCAGAAGGAGATCGTGGAAAACATGCAGGCTGCAAGTAATGCCTTGTCAGCCATCATGGCTAGACAGCCAGACAACGTTGTTCCTGAGGACATCAGAGGCTTTTTAATATCACTAGGTGCTGATTTATCAACCATTGACTTGCAAACAAGAAAATATTTAATGCATGACATTCAGTCTATGGTTTTGAAAACCATGTTTCCGCCACCGGCACAAACTCGACAATTTGATTACACAAACTTGTAAATAAAATAAACAACTTCTTATGAATTTGACGCTGGTTATTGTGAAAGTTATTTTTAATCAACAAATTGTTATGTTATCGTTGAGTAAATAAATTGTTATTGTTACTGAAAGAAATGTTATTGCTACTGCCATGACATACAAATTAATCCAAAAAATGCGCACAATTAGATTGTTACTGGAGAAAAGTGTAAGCAAAATACGAACTATTAATCAATCAGACATTACTGGACCATGCGCTCCTGCCACTCTACTGCACCTGGCCCATTGAAATAGGTACAAAATTTGTTTCGAATGTCAGCAGCAGCCTGTGAATAATTGTTCCCGGCTGAGTTGGCTTGGAAGTCACCGAAACCAGATGAGCAAATAGTTCTCCATGAGCCATCATCAGCGGTTTGTGAATCTGCTGTCAAATCAGTGGCTTTATTTGTCTGAATAAAGTTGTGCAATGTACATGCAGCCATAGTTACTATTTCTGCCTTTTCCGGCTCGAGAGGAATTGCTTTCTCAAATATCTGAAGCAAAACATATCAATAAATTATGTCAGAAGCGAGAAATAAGAGTTGATGTAATTTTGAATATTTCTCACACTTATAAAGTTTCTCTCATTCTAAATGTGGCTGCCATTATTCCAAATGCATTTTCCACTATCCTTCTAGCGCGTGACAGCCGACAGTTGTAGATTTTACGCTCCTTGTCAGTAAGACTGCGTCTATAATAAAAACAATAAGTAGTGATGATTGATTAAATAAAGATTCAGCAATATAATAAATAACACCAGTATAAACTATTTTCTTACCTAGGATATGGTTTCATGATATTTTTTGCTAAAGCAAATGCATCATCAGCGACAATGACATATGGTATGGCCGATGTATCTAGGCTGTTTGGCAGAGGTTTGGGTTCAGGAATGTTCAAAGTTCCTTCTTCTAGAGCCTTGTAGAAACCTGTGCTTTTAAAAACACCTCCATCGGAAATTCTACCATTGCAGCCAATGTGAACATACATGAACCTGTCAACAACAATATGAAATTTATCTTTTTTGCATAAACAACAAAAAGTCATTAAAATGAAAATAATAAAAAATAATTTGAACAAAAAATACCTGTAATTTGCATCTACAAGTGCCATCAACACAATAGATTCTGTACCCTTATAATTGTGATACACAGATCCAGCATGCCAAGGTTTTCGTAGAACAACGTGTTTTCCATCAAGGGAACCCAAACAATGTGGAAAGTTCCACAGCGCTTCATATTGCTGGCTGACAGTTCTCCACTGCTCTGCTGTTGATGGTGTTCTCAAAAACTGTTTTTTTAAACATCCCACGATGGCTGTACAAACCTCTGGTATTATTGCAGCAACTGTACTGGTACCCATTCTAAACTGGTAGTGCAGACTAGTGAAGCTTTCACCAGTGGCCAAGTAACGGAGTGTTAAAGCTAATCGTTCACTAGGTGGAATGGCCAGTCTAAGCTTAGTGTCTTGTTTGCTAATATCCACAGTGACAGCTTGGAGCAGAGCAGTAAATAAATGTTTGTCCATCCTCATATAGTTTTTCCACTCCTTACTTTGGCTGACTTCTAGTTGAGCCATTGTTGAATGGTATGCTTCGTATTTTCCTCTCGTTTCATTGATATGGCTTACCCAGCATTCTCTACGTTTACGATTTTGTTCCAGATAATTATAATTATTATAATAATTATTATTATAATAATTGTTGTTATTTTGATTATCATTCTGTTTTAGTAACGCATAATTCCCGATCGAAACTATGTAAGCTGCCAATGCAGTAGCTAACTCGGTCTCAAAGTTCATTATGACTATTTTTTTATTCCAACAACTGCTCAATTGTAAATAATTAAAAATAATTGCGAACAACGGCGAGAAAAAAATTGTTTGACAAAAAATAAATTTCTCGTCACTATTAGTTACATTCCGGAAATAATGAAATTACGAGCCTCTTTTACAAGAGAACACCAGGCTTGAGTAATTTTTCGGCCGATGCTTTTCTCCGACGATTTACAGTGTGTACGCAACCATCGGCCGAAAAAGTGCACAACTCCAACATGAACAATTTTTATTCAAAAAATCGTCCTAGTGTGTACGCAGCTTTATAAGCAATCGACAAGTTCAGTATCAATTGCAATTGATCTATTTGCTAACACAGGCATTATAACTCTTATGTAACTTTACCGGCACAGAGTAATTATCACTCCAGCCCTGGGTAGCTATGCCGAGCTGGCATCAAAATGGCTGCCATAGCCTGAGAAAGAAAACATAGTTTAAAGACCTCGAGGACCCGTATCCAGGTGATTACCATCCATGGAAGTCAATAAATCAAAATCCAAGGCTGTAAAAGACTGGTAACTCTAGGGGAGAGGAATCCACAGTTACTACTGGC